>OY757012.1:101391426-101590947 GCA_963580285.1 Lucinisca nassula
TTTTACATGGGCTTATATAGGGAAAATCGTTAAAAATCTTCTTTTCTAAAACCGCTAGGCCCAAGTCTTTGATATTTGGTATGTAGCTTCACCTAGTGGAACCCTACCAAGATTGTTCAAATTATAGTGCCCCCGCTCTTTGGGCCCTTTGGTTTTACATGGGCTTATATAGCGAAAATCTTTAAAAAATTTTCTTTTCTGAAACCGTAAGGCCCATGTCTTTGATATTTGGTATGAAGCTTCACCCCACAAGGCCCAGGTTCCCCCCCCCGCCACCACGCCCCGGGGCCTTTTGGTTTTACATGGGCTTATACAGGGAAAATCTTAAAAAAACTTCTTTGATATTTGGTATGAAGCTTCACCTAGTGGACCCCAACCATGGTTGTTCAAATTAAAGCCCTTTACATAGACTTATATATGGAAAATCTTGAAAAATCTTCTTCTCTGAAACCGCAAGGCCAAGGTCTTTGATATTTGGTATGAAGCTTCACCTAGTGGACCCCAACCATGGTTGTTCAAATTAAAGCCCTTGGGTCAAAAATGCCCCCGCTCTGGGGCCCTTTGGTTTTACATGGGCTTATATAGGGAAAATCTTTAAAAATTTTCTTCTCTGAAACCGTAATGCCCTTGTCTTTGATATTTGGTATGAAGCTTCACCCCACAAGGCCCAGGTCCCCCCCCCCCAACCCGTACCCCCCCCCCCCCCAGCAGGGCCTTTTGGTTTTACATGTGCTTATATAGGGAAAATCTTTAAAAAATCTTCTTCTCTTAAACCTCAAGGCCCAGATCTTTGATATTTGGTATGAAGCTTCACCTAGTGGACCCCTACCAAGGTTGTTCAAATTATAGCCCTAGGGCCAAAACTGCCCCCGCTCTGGGGCACTTTGGTTTTACATAGACTTATATAGGGAAAATCTTTAAAAATCTTCTTCTCTGAAACCACAAGGCCCAGGTCTTTGATGTTTGGTATGAAGCTTCATCTAGTGGACCCCTACCAAGATTGTTCAAATTATAGTGCTGGGGCCAACAATGCCCCCGCCCCGGGGCCTTTTGGTTTTACATGGGCTTATATAGGGAAAATCTTTAAAAATCTTTTTCTTTGAAACCGCTAGGCCCAGGTCTTTGATATTTGGTATGAAGCTTTACCTAGTGGACCCCTGCCAAGATTGTTCATATTATAGTGCTGGGGCCAAAATGCCCCCGCTCTGGGGCCCTTTGGTTTTACATGGGCTTTTATAGGGAAAAATGTTTAAAAATTTTCTACTCTGAAACTGTAAGGCCCATGTCTTTGATATTTGGTATGAAGCTTCACCCCACAAGGCCCAGGCCCTGGGGCCAAAAATGCCCCCACCCCGGGGCCTTTTGGTTTTACAAAGACTTATATAGGGAAAATCTTTAAAAATTTTCTTCTCTGAAACTGTTAGGCCCATGTTTTTGATATTTGGTATGAAGCTTCACCCCACAAGGCCCAGTTACCCCCCCCCCCCTCCTTATATAGGCAAAATCTTTAATAATCTTCTCTGAAACCGCAAGGCCCAGGTCTTTGATATTTGGTATGAAGCTTCATCTGGTGGACCCCTACCAATATTGTTCAAATTATAGTGCTGAGGCCAAAAATGCCCCCACCCTGGGGCCTTTTGGTTTTACATGGGCTTATAGAGGGGAACATCTTGAAAAATCTTCTTCTCGGAAACCACAAGGCCTAGGTCTTTGATATTTGGTATGAAGCTTCATCTAGTGGACCTCTACCAAAATTGTTCAATTATAGCCCTGAGACCAAAAATGCCCCCGCCTCCGGGCCCTTTGGTTTTACATAGACTTATATAGGGAAAATCTTTAAAAATCTTCTTCTCAGAAACCACAAGGCCTAGGTCTTTGATATTTGGTATGAAGCTTCATCTTGTGGACCTTTACCAAGATTGTTCAAATTATAGCCCTGGGGCCAAAAATGCCCCCGCTCCGGGGCCCTTTGGTATTACATAGACTTATATAGGGAAAATCTTGAAAAATCTTCTTCTCTGAAACCAGAAGGCCTATAGGTCTTTGATATTTGGTATGAAGCTTCATCTAGTGTACCTCTACCAAGATTGTTCAAATTATAGCCCTGAGACCAAAAACGCCCCTGTCATGGGGGCCCTTTGGTTTTACATAGACTTATAACTTATAGAGTCTAACTGTTGGTATTCTTTTGCTCCAGCATTTCAGTGGTTTCTTGCTGTTGAGTCCTCACCGTTGTCTCACCTCTGTGGTTCTTTGATTATTTGTGTTCACGGAGATGTTGCACTGATGAGTTAGGAGGCCTTCATGCGGACTGAACAAATTATTTGTCAAAATCACGGGGGAAGTAAGGGTGAGGATTGTGGCCATGTTAAATAGATTTAAGCCCCCCAGTGGAAATCTTTCCACTGACCGTTCCAAGGCGGTTCTTCTGTGGCGATTTATTCATGTTGTTGTTTGTTACTTACTGTGTGTATCACTTGTGTCTTTTAATTTTGGATGGCCATATGGCCATTTTGTGGGAAAGTAACTGTCCATATGGCCTTCTTTTGTTTAGGTTTCCATTATGGTCTGGTCGCTTAATGTTTGTATTTCTTTCCCTTTGGTGTATTTGATGGGTGGAGTAAGTTAATTGTATCGATTCCTTATCTTTGTTTTACTTCTACTTTATATAGGGAAAATCTTTAAAAATCTTCTTCTCTGAAACCACAAGGCCTAGGTCTTTGATATTTTTGGTGTGAAATTTCATCTAGTGGACCTCTATCAAGATTGTTCAAATTATAGGCTATTAGCCCTGGGGCCAAAAACGCCCCCGCCCCGAGACCTTTTGGTTTTACACAGACTTAAATAGGGAAATCTTTAAAAATCTTCTTCTCTGAAACCACTAGGCCCGTGTCTTTGATATTTGGTATGGAGCTTCCTCTAGTGGACCTCTACCAAGATTGTTCAAATTATAGCCCCCACCCCGGGGCCCTTTGGTTTTACATAGACTTATATATAGAAATAATCTTTGAAAATTTTCTTCTCTGAAACAGCAAGGCCCAGGTCTTTGATATTTGGTGTGAAGCTTCATCTAGTGGACCTCTATCAAGATTGTTTAAATTATGGCCCTGGTAATGTAGGGAATATCTTTAAAAAATCTTCTTCTCTGAAACCCCAAGGCCCAGGTCTTTGATATTTGGTGTATAGCTTCATCTAGTGGACCTTTGCCAAGATTGTTCAAATTATAGCCTTTGTTGATATTTGGTATGAAGCTTCACCTCTTTAGACCTCCCTCAACATTATGCACATTGTAGCCCTGGGGTCAATAATGGCCCTCCCTGAGGCCCACTTGTTACTCTATCATGGATCAGGTGAGCGATCCAGGGCCATCATGGCCCTCTTGTTTAAATGTTAGAATTGCGATTTTCCATTAAGGTACTTCTATCCGCCATTAAAATGCTGCGTACAGGTTTCAAAACGGTCCCTCAATGCAGCTAATGGAAAAGTGTCAAACAAGACCTTCAGTCTCTTGATGCGCTTCTGTATCTGTGAGGTCATTTACCATTCAGTCATCGGTGGGGGTGCAGGGTATGATTGAAAGAACTACCTCTCTATCTCTCTCTCTCTCTCTCTCTCTCTCTCTCTCTCTCTCTCTCTCTCTCTCTCTCTCTCTTCTTTCTCTCTCTCTCTCTCTCTCTCTCTCTCTCTCTCTCTCTCTCTCTCTCTCTCTCTCTCTATTAATCTGTCTTCATCCTACCTAACCACCTTGACGTTATCATTTTTTTTCATTTTTTTCAAATAGAGATAAAGGACCAAAGAGCCTCTCGCATGTCACACACGCACTCGGCAAACTGGCCAACTGACTAAGCTATCGAGCATCTAATGGTCGTATCGAGCATCTAATGGTCGACCTATTACAGCAACAGCATTAATAATGGTGATAATTAGATAAAAATAATGATACACGTAGTAATAATAATAACAATAATGACTTTACAGTGGTAGTGACAGCACAGTGATTCAAAACTACAAGAGAGCAACTTTTATTTGACTCTGTATTCATATTCCCTCAAAATTATATCAGATACTTTATTACATTAAGATACACCATTTGTTTGGCTTAATAAGATATATAATAATTTACATATCTTATATGTTATAGCAGATATCTTATATCGCAAATAAGATATCATATATACTATTTAAGATATCTTATGTGATACAATATATAAGATATCTGATATAATATATAAGATATCTAAATTACTATATAAGGTATCTGAATTGTTATATAAGATATCTTGTTTAGTTATAGTAATTAAGATAAATTATATAGTATATATAATATTATATTTAACTTATAAGGTATTTTATTTAAGATATAAGATATCTTAAACTTTAAACAAGATATTTTATATACTAAATAAAATAGCTTATATGCCCAAACATATAAGATATCTGGTTTTCAGAATAAATAGTAAAATGGCTTGCTATACATTTTGATCACAGCTGCCGATATCTAGCAGTAAAACATCCGCTGGGAGGAAAAACTGGGGCACAAGTGTTTGAACAAAATAGTGTTTTACAGATTTCAAATATTTATTACACAGCTCTATGTTTCAAACTATCCTTTTCAGACACATCATGATAACCATTGCTACTTGGGGTCACGTGTAATCGGCTTTTTTGCATGTGATATGGCGAATGGAATTTGAATCATATAGAGTATTCCCCCGAATTACATTACCATGTTTGTTTATTTAATGTAAAATAGAAGTGGAGGTCGATACAATTGACCCACAGCTCCCATCAGAGACACCAAAGGGAAAGAAACACAAACATGAAACAACAGACCCTAATGGAAACAGCAAGAGCGGAAAGCCAAAAGGACAGTTACTGTCCCACAAATTGGCCAATAGGCTATCCAAAATAAAATAATCTAAGCGACACAAACACCCAAAGACAAACCATAACAAAAATAAACCGCGACAGAAGAACCGCCTTGGAATGGTCAGCGGAAACGAGTTCCACTGGGGGGGCGTAAATCGATTTTACGTGGCCACAATCCTCGCCCTTACTTCCGTCGCGATTAAGACAAATAATCTGTTCAGTCCGCATGAAGGCCTCCTAACTCAACACTGCAACATCCCGTGAACACAAACAACCACAGAGATTAAACAACTGTGAGGACTCGACAGCAAGAAACCACTGAAATGCTGGAACAAAAGAAAACCAACAGTTAGACTCCGATTGGCCCAACTAGAAACAGAGCATCAGGTACCAACCAACATAAGCCTTTACGCTGGAACCGTCATAGAATCTGAGGCTTGACCCACCGGCGTGCAACTAAAGAGGGAAGCAAAATTGTCAACCATGATTGGGTTAACTACCATGCACGCAGTCTGTCGTATAACATTTATGTTGTACCCAATCATTTTATATCGAAGAATGCTTTTATGAAATTAGGTGCTGAAGTCATTGCGGTTATATATTTTTCTGATTATATAGTATATAAAATCCGGGTTCCGATAGACCTAGCTGCAGAAGAGATTTAAGTCCAATATTGAATTTTCAAATTAAATCAGAATGACGTCTACAAAATTTTGAAAAGGCTTTGCATAGTTTATGGTACCGATAACCCTGATTAAGAAGTTTAGCTGTTAACAATTTATTACGAGTGATGAAGTCAGTTACATGACTAGCAACTCTGGCAAATCGAATAAATTGCGAAACATAAACACCATAGGATGACGCACGAGGAACATCACCATCAAAAAAAAAAAAAAAAACCGGCCCCGATAGTTCAGTTGGTAGAGTGTCCGCTCCGGGGAACGGGAGGTCACGGGTTCGATCCCGGGCCGCGACACACCAAAGTCGTTAAAAATGGTACTGGCTGCTCCTCGCTTGGCACTCAGATTTACGGGGTAGAGCTAGGACTGGTCGACCCAGTGTCAGGATAATGTGACTGGGTGTGGTATCATGCAATGTGTCTGGGGCATGATACTTCAGTGAGGCAGCACTATAAAAGTGAGCATTGAGCTCCCTGTCGCAACCAGACACCGTCGTGATATGACTGAAAAATTGTTGAAAGCGACGTTAAACCCGAATTCACACACACACACACACCATCCAAAAAAGGAAAATTTACAATCTCAAAATCAAGATCATCGCGCCTATCATAAATTTTGCAAGAAACAAACCCATCTACAATAGATAGATGTAAATCAAAAAACGGGGCCTCGGTATCAGAAGAATTTGCTTTATTTATCTGAAGTTCTGGGGGGTAAATTTGACTGATCAAAACATCGAAATAGGTATTATCAATGTTTAATAAATCATCCAAATATCTAGAAGTAGATCTAAAAGCTTTCCTGATTTCAGACTGGTTTTCAGCAGAAATGGACATCATGAAGTCTCTCTCATAACAAAACAAAAACAGATCCGCCACAAGTGGTGCGCAATTAGTACCCATCGGAATACCCACAACTTGTCTAAATACGTTAGTACCAAATCTTATGTAAATATCGTCAAGTAGAAAGGTGAGAGCTTCACACACTATCTGACATGACCATAAAGTATACTTTTTATGCTATTCAGGAGTGACAAAAGCATTTCTTACATTACATGCAAGCTAGAGGGAGTCTTCCCTATGAAATGTCCATTCAGTTAAATCATTAAGTTTTTCTTTTATAAGATTATGAGGAAGTGTAGTGTAAAGGGTGAAAAAATCATGAGTAGACAGACTTGAAGTAGGCAGACCTGACATAAGTTTAGGTATCTATTAGTCGTGTCAATAAGCTCTGATGTCAAAATGTGCTACAAAAACCTTACCAACAGCGCATGTTGGAGGATTCACAAACATTTGGTTTTCACAGAGAGGATAGGCGCCTCCATGTATAACGAAACCATCATCACACGTGACATGTACTCTAGCTCCATTTGCAACCATTCTAGCAGGATTAACGGATCCATTTTCTATTGCAAGGGCCGAACATCCTGAAACAAAATTAGCAATGAAAAGTTAATGATATATTCCTCATTAGTTATTATACTGACCTGACATTTGAGTGCTAAGCTTAGCAGTTTTAAAGCAACTCAAAATTATTCATACGAAAACGGACATCTTACAGAATTACAAAAACAAGGCATTAGGCCTAAAAATAGCCGCTTTTCTGCTAGCCCGACCGACCCTGCGTCAGACTCCCCGACTCTTCTATTTTTATCAGTAAAAAAAAAAAAATTAAGGGGAATGGGAACACCTGGCACTTTTTTCCGCCATTTTTCAAAGGGAGACAACTTTCGGGACTTCCTGTACGCTTTTCTATATGCTCAGTCCCACTGAAAATGGGGTCTACTCTTAAAGGAAAGAATTTGCTCCTCAGGAGCAAATTCTTTCCTTTAAGAGTTGACCCCTATTGGCATGTGAGACAAAAATACTTTTGCAGGAGTTGCCTCCCCTGAAGGTGTTCCCATTCCCCTTAAAACTGCGACCCTTCCATTTTCAATTTCCGACCCTACCTAGTGTCGTCTTTGCATTTTCCCATTGTAATTTCGCATTTTAAGTACATTTTTGTAGTTGTTTGGCATTTAGTACCTTCCAAATTACAGAGCTGACTTTTTGAGCATCTAATATGAATTATGATATACAGCGAAGGTCTCAACATGACAATTTTATTAACAAAAAACATGTACAAAACAAAATCACATAAAAAATACAGGTCCGACCTGTTTTTTTTTTTTTTTTTTGTTTTTTTTTGGTGGTGGTGAGGGGTGAGAAAAACTAAAATATTAAATAAAACTCTCCATCCTACCGACCAATTTTTTTCAGTATGTTAGCAGAACGCAGCTATTTTTTACGCCTTATAACATTGATTCCAAAAGCTAATAGAGATTCCACGTCTGTCTCTAATTGGCACCCAATAAGTTAACTCAATGTTGACTATAGAATGGCAACGTTAGTATAGCTTATAAGATTAAAAAGGATTGATAATAAATATTTTTAAACCCATTTTGGACCAGAAACCCCAAAACGGGTACCTTGGCAAACCGTGGAGGCCCAGATCAGACGCCACAGAAGGTGGCGTCTGATCAGGGCCTCCACTGTTTGCTAATATTTTAGCCATTTTCAAAAACAAAAATTGAAGAAAACACAACCGGACACCCCTAAAAATGGACTCCTGCTATATATAAGGAGGATATTCCATTTGGTACGAAATGGGTCTATAAGAGCTGACGTTACCAAA
The DNA here is from genome assembly GCA_963580285.1 of Lucinisca nassula. Lineage (NCBI taxonomy): Eukaryota > Metazoa > Mollusca > Bivalvia > Lucinida > Lucinidae > Lucinisca > Lucinisca nassula. The sequence continues at coordinate 101,399,649 of OY757012.1, forward strand.
CAGTTGTACACGAGATGGGGTGCATCAGCGGGACATTGACTTCAAAAATTATTTCTGTTTCGAACAAAAATGTCCATACACTATAAACAACCATTACGTGAACAAGAACGTGAAATGAACACCCCCTAAACCCCACTTTACATATGGGAAACTAGGGTTTAGTGGGTATACGAGCGCTGATTGATATGCTGTGAACCTCGTATTGAAGGAGGTACACAGTGCTACTATTCTCTGACTATACTGGGCCGTGTACCCAAGGACTGGTCTCATTTCGTCCGTTTATATCGACGAGGTAGCACTCTGAAATAAACAAGACAAGCAGCTTTTGCAAAATGGACAAAATCGGTGAAAGTGCAGTGATTCAATATTTGCATAAAAATGATATCCATAAGGATAGGGTAGCAACACTAGGGAAAGGTGCCCCTTCATCTGCTACAGTGAAAAGGTGGCGGAATTTAAGCGCGGCAAACAGAGCCTTGTGTATGACCCTCGTCCTGTCAATGATGCAACCCAAGAAATGGTCAATAAAGTTCAGGATATTGTTATGACTGACAGACGAGTCTCAGAAAGATATACAGCCAGTAGAGTTGGCATTTCACAGGAAAAAGTACATTCCATTCTGACGGAGGATCTTGCAATGAGAAAGCGTTCGGCCCGATGGATAAGCTGATCAAAAGCACACCAGTCGCATATTATCGCGTGCTTATCTTAACCTTTGTTAGGAAGATCCTGCCAACTTTCCTCAAAGTTCTGTCACTATGGATGAAACATGGGTCTATTATTTTATCCCAGAGGCCAAACAACAATCGAAACAAAATCAAACAATGGAAGCACCCTGGCTCACTCCCGCCATAACAGTCAAAGACTGTTCCATCAGCTAGGACTGTTATGGCCTCGGTTTTCTTGGATGCAGACGGTATTCTGCTAATAGATATCTCCAAAAGGGTCAAACAATCTACATATGGCACATACTATGCATTACTTCTGACGCAGTTACGGGAAAATATTAAACTTACTAAAGGTGTGTTGTTCCATCAAGACAATGCACCTTTTCACAGTCTGTCATTGCTATGGCTGTCATTCACCATTGTGGCTTTAAACTGATTAAGCATCCGCTTATTCACCTGCTCTCGCTCCATCAGACTTTAATTTATTTCCAAACTGAAAACGGCTATTTCAGGCAACGACTTTCAGTCCGATGATGACGCCATATATGCAGTGGATGACTTTCTGAACAGCAAAGAAAAGGGGTTCTATAAATGTGGCATTGAGGCCCTTAAACACCGCTGGCAAAAGTGTATAGATACTGAAGGGGATTATGTTGAAAAATAATACTATATGTCTTACAAAATACAAATCCTTCAACATGAGGCTCACAACATATCAATCAGCCCTCATACATTATTTTCCTTATTTCTACACCAAGACATAGGTTGTGGGTACCCGTTATAACCGCCTAAATAGGGCGATTCTTACGAGCACCGCAACCTATGTTTGCCGTGCACATAAGAACAAGAGTTGTCAGAAGACAACAAAGCTCGCCTTTGGGGGCCTAAGTTGGGGCAATTTATTAAAAATGAAATCTGTAAAACAGCCCAACAGACTGCAACAATTAAAATAGAACCAGATGGTACCCTCAGAACCACTGAAGAAGAAATTTTGTTTAAAGTGTTTTCATTTGAAAAAAGAAAAACAATTCCAGTTTTGCCGGTTTTGCCAAAAAAAAGCCATTTTCTTATGTAAAACAGCTAAACAGACTCCAGCAAATGAAAGAGAACCAAAACGTACAGCCTGTATGCAAAAGCCACAGTGACCCTAAGAATAGGACCCTGAAGGTTGAGATATTATCAAAAGCAACATTTATGGGACTTAAAAATACATAAATAAATGAGGCCAGGATCCTGAAAGTCGAACTCGCTCGCTCGAAATATTATCATATGCAAAATTTGTGTGTAGTATTATTAAAATACATCAATAAATGTAGGAGCGAGGAAAAAGTTTTTCTAAAAATAGCCACAGTGACCTTGACCTTGAGCCCTGGACCCTGAAAGTCCAACGCGCCAGAGATATCATCATTCCCAACACGTGTGTGACGTTACATTAAAATACGTCAATAAATGCAGGGGCTAGAGCAATGAAAAAGTTTTTTCTAAAAATAGCGACAGTGACCTTGACCTTCAGCCCCGACCCTGAAAGTCGACTTTGCTTGAGATATCATCATATCATAGATTTGTGTGAAGTTATATTAAAATACATCAATAAATGTAGGCACTAGAGCCATGACAAAATTATTCTAAAATAGCTTCAGTGACATTGACCTTGAGCCCTGGACCCTGAAAGTCCAACTCACTAGAGATACCATCATACCCAACACGTGTGTGACGTTATATTAAAATCCGTCAATAAATGCAGGGGCTGCTAGAGCAATGACAAAGTTTTTTCTAAAAATAGCCACAATGACCTTGACCTTCAGCTCGACCCTGAAAGTCGAATTTGCTCGAGATATCATCATACCCAAGATTTGTGTAAATTTATATTAAAATCCATCAATAAATGTAGGCACTACAGCCATGACAAAGTTATTCTAAAACTAGCCTTAGTGACCTTGACCTTGAGCCCTGGACCCTGAAAGTCCAACTCGCTAGAGAACACTTGTGTGATGTTATATTAAAATACATCAATAAATCCAGGGGCTAGAGCAATTACAAAGTTTTTTTCTAAAAATAGCCACAGTGACCTTGAGCTTCAGCCCCCGACCCTGAAAGTCGAATTTGCTCGAGATATCATCATATCCAAGATTTGTGTGAAGTTTTATTAAAACCATAAATAAATGTAGGCACAAGAGCCATGACAAAGTTATTCTAATAATTGCCTCAGTGACCTTGACCTTGAGCCCTGGACCCTGAAAGTCCAAATCGCTAGAGATATCATCATACTCAACACTTGTGTGGAGTTATATTAAAATCCATCAATAAATGCAGGGGCTAGAGCAATGAAAAAGTTTTTCTATAAATAGCCACAGTGACCTTGACCTTCAGCCCCGACCCCTGAAAGTCGAACTTCATCATCATACCCAACATTTGTGTGAAGTTATATTAAAATACATCAATAAATGTAGGCACAAGAGCCATGACAGAATTTTTCTAAAACTAGCCACACTGACCTTGACCTTCAGCCTCAGACCCTAAAAGTTGAACTCGCTTGATATACCGTTATACACAACCTTTGAGTGAAGATATATTAAAATCCAGCAATACATGTAAGTGCTAGAGCGATGACAAGGTTTTCTAAAAACAGCCACAGTGACCTTGACCTTGAGTCCCGGCCGTTGACCTTAAGCCCCGGACCCTGAAAGTCAAAGTCGCTTAAGATATCATCATACCCAATAATTCTGTTAAGTTATATCAATAAAATAAGGCACTAGAGTGATGACAAATTTTTTCTAAAAATAGCTACACTGACCTTGACCTTGAGCCCCGGACCCTAAAAGTCGACCCCGCTGTGTCTTTAAAAGCGGAAAAAATGAAAAATTGATCCTCCACCGGGATTTGAACCCACAACCCTTTGATTCAGAGTCCTGAGCTCTATCTACTACACTACACAGAGCTTGCATGTACACTTTAACACAGGGAAACAAGGAAAGTAATACAGAACAAATAATTTACATATAAAAAATGACCAGTTTAAGCAAAAAAAAAAAACACCCTGTAAAGTGAAGTACAATGATAAAGTTAAATATTGTTTTTTATCAATTGTTAATTATGTATTCAAAATAAACATGTAAAACATCACATATAAGAACTTGCAGGTAAAGTTTAACCAAATGCGGACGCTGACGCCGACTCTGACGACGGACGCACGGGGGTATGACAACCCCCCCCCCCTTACTTTCGTAAGGCGAGCTAAAAATATCACGGATTTTCATAAAAAGTAGTCATTACTGCCGGGGATCAAACACAGGTATTTTAGACAGCTAGTGGGTCATTTGTATTTGTGTCATTAATCTTTACATAATGACCTATTTATTTTCTCATTTGCATTAAAATGTAATTTTGCTTATACATGTATTTGTTTATATTAACACTTCGTATCAACAACTCTCAATATCATCATTCGTTAGAAGAACCTTACCAACAGCGCATGTTGGAGGATTGACAAACATTTGATTTTCACAGAGTGGATAGGCGCCTCCATGTATAACGAATCCATCATCACACGTTACACGTACTCTTCTTCCATTTGCAACCATCCTGTCGGGATTAACGGATCCATTTTCCACCGTAAGGGGCGAACATCCTGAAACGAATTAGCAATAGAATGTTAAAAAATCTGATTAAATGCATTTAATTGTCAAACAATTATATACGCAGAGTAATAGAAACATAAAATAAAAATACAGAGCTTAGCAGACACTCAATTGACATTTGACTCAGTAACAGTTGAAGGTCAATAACAGTACATCAATGTTGAATAAAGATAGAAACAATATCATTAATTCGACGAACATATTTCAACCTTGATTCAATCTTTATTCAACATCGAATATGTTCTATAAAAACAAAGGTAAGCCTTTGGGAGCAAGGAATTCAGCACAGAACTGAAAACTTTAGAGACTTGACCAGCTAGGTGTGGCCAATTATGCCACTTCAGAAGCCTTTCGAGAGCGGTCCACCATGCAAAGATTGTACTGGAGCTGTATTAAAGTTATCAACATTGATTAATGTGTGTGTGTGTGAATTCGGGTTTAACGTCGCTTTCAACAATTTTTCAGTCATATCACGACTGTGTCTGGTTGCGACAGGGAGCTCAATGCTCACGTTTATAGTGCTGCCTCACTGAAGTATCATGTCCCAGACACATCACATGATACCACACCCAGTCACATTATCCTGACACTGGATCGACCAGTCCTAGCTCTACCCCGTAAATCTGAGTGCCAAGCGAGGAGCAACTAGTACCATTTTTAACGTTTTTGGTATGTCGCGGCCCGGGATCGAACCCGAGACCTCCCGTTCCCCGGAGCGGACACTCTACCAACTGAGCTATCTGGGCCGGTCAACACTGATTAAATGTTTGTTTGAGACAGCCTACCTTAACCAGCCTGCCAGCAGTGTGTCATAAAAATTTAATCCCGCGCGAGTTTGTCAAGATAATATTTGTAAGCAAAGTGGAGACGTAGATAAAGTGGAGACGATTATTTATTCCTTGAATTTGTGTGGGTATTTGCATTGGTGGTTATCAGACATAGTTCTTATTTTTCTTGTCCTTTGAGATCATTGATTCCATTGTGGAGTTCTGAAAACTAATTAAGTGTCACTGATGAAGCCTAATTGGTCGACACTAGTTAGTCTGGTCCAGAGAAGATTTTACGCTCCATACTTTTTAGCCTTACTATCAAAGGATAACAATATTTATAGAACATATTCATAGTCACTACAGCTGGTGTTAAGGGAATGTGTGGCGGCCGTAAAATGTCCCCCCTGTCCTTCATCATAGTGTAGTTTATATTGTCTTGTCCTTTGGGATCATTGATTCCAATGTGGAGTTTGTAAATATTTGAAGGTCACGTATGAGCCCTAATTGGCGAAGACTAGACAGAAGGGAATGAACAGGAATCGATACAATTAACCCACAGCTCCCATCAGAGACACCAAAGGGAAAGAAGCACAGACATGAAACAACTAGACCCTAATGGAAACTTCAATAGCAGAGAAACAAAAGGGAAAGAAGCACAGACACGAAACAACTAGACCCTAATGAAAACAACAATAGCGGAAAGCCAAAAGGACACTCCCTTTCCCACAAAATGGTCAATTGGCTATTCAAAACAAAATAACATAAGCGATAAACACACCCAAAGACAAACCATAAAAAATAAACCGCGAGAGAAGAACCGCCTTGGAACGGCCAGTGAAATATATTCTACAGCGGGGGGTGTGTGTTGGGGGGGTGGGGGCTTAAATCGATTTTACGTGGCCATAATCCTCGCCCTTATTTCCGTCGCGATTTAGACAAATAATTTGCTCAGTCCTTACGAAGGCCTCCTAACTCATCAGTGCAACATCTTCGTGAACACAAAAAACAAACAACCACAGAGATGAAACAACGGTGTGGACTCGATAACAAGAAACCACAGAAATGCTGGTGCAAAAGAAAACCAACAGTTACACTCTGATGGGCCCGACCAGAGACAGAGCATCAGGCACCAAACAATATAACATAAAATAAGACACTCTCTAATTCTCAGTAGGCCTTCACGTTGGAACTGCCATAGAATCTGAGGCCTGACCCACCGGCGTGCAATTAAAGAGGGTAGCAAAGCTGTCAACTGTGATTGGGTTAACTACCATGCATGCAGTCTGTCGTAAAACATTTATGCTAGACCCTATCTTTTTATATCTGAGAATGATTTTACAAAATTGGGTGCTGAAATTATTGCATTTATATATTTTTTCTGAATTTATTTACTAAGTCATCATAAAATTCGGCTACCGATAGACCTTGCTGCAGAAGATATTTAAGCCCAACATTGAATTTTGAAATCAAATGGGAATGACGTCTATAAAATTTTGGAAAGGCTTTGCGTATTTCATGATACCGATAACCCTGATTAAGAAGTTTAGCAGTTAACAATTTATTACGAGTGTTTACCAGAAGTGAAGGCAATGATCAGTAATCGATACAATTAACCCACAGCTCCCGTCAGAGACACCAAAGGGAAAGAAGTAAAGATACGAGACACTAGACCCTAATGGAAACATCAATATCGGAAAGAAAAACTAAATAATATGAGAGATAAACACACCCAAACACAACCATAACAAAATAAACCACGACATAAGAACTGCCTTTGAACGGTCAGTGAAACGAATTCCCCTGCGCGGCTTAAATCGATTTTACGTGGCCACAATCCTCGCCCTTATTTCGGTCCCGATTTAGACCAAAAATTTGTTCAGTCCGCATGAAGGCCTCCAAACTGATCAGTGCAACATCTCCGTGGACACAAAAATCAAACAACCACAGAGATGAAACAACGGTAAGGACTCTGTGGGAGAGAATGTATGCTAATATGTTAATAGACCTGCAATACAAGTGACCTTTGGCCAAGGCCAGTGAATGAATTTGACCCTTAGCATTCACAGGCATTCGTTTTTTACCCATTCTCATATCACAGACCACAATATTTTTCGAAAAAGCATTGGTTTACCTATTTCCCATTGATAAGCCTAAGAAGCCAAATATGACCTTGGCGTAAAATAGGAAAAAATAGGTCAAGGTCAACCTAGGGTCATCATTTTTGTAAAAATGGTAGTACTCAGTCACCCCATGCAACATACCAAGTTTCAAGACAATCGGCCTGTTCTGGAGAAGAAGATGTTTTTAAGGTTTTTACCATGGCGGCAATCTTGGTCGTGTGATCTGGTCAATCCGAACAATTTTTTCCCTAAGTGTCCTAAAGCTGCATATAAAATTAAAATGAAATTGGGCCAGTGGTGTTAGAGAAAATGTATTCTAATATGTCACAAGATCTGCAATACAAATTATCTTTAGCCAAGGCTAATGAATGACCTTGACCCTTAGCATTCACATGCATTCATTTTTACCCATTCTCATATCACAGACCACAATATTTTTTGGGAAAATGCATTGATTTACCTATTTCCCATTAAAAGCCTAAGGAGCCAAATTTGACCTATGTGTTAAATAGGTCAAGGTCAATCTAGGGTTATCATTTTCGCAAAATTGGTAGTACTCAGTCACCCAATGCTTCATACCCAGTTCAAAACAATCAGCCCAGTGATTCTGGAGAAGAAGATTTTTAAGGTTTTTACCATATTTGGACATGGCGGCCATTTTGGTTATGTGACCTGGACCATCCGAATAACTTTTTGTTCACTAAGTGCCCTAAGGCTGCCCTAATAAATTCGAGGACCGTTTAACGTCGACTGGCTGCTGTTGGGATACGTCATCGCAGGCCACATCGCGTCTCTAATCGACGTCTGCAATGGGAGCAAAATGGCATATTCGATGGACAATTCTTCCATGGGATCACGTGTGATGCACTGATGAAGCCAGGTTTCTGGTACGACGTTCTGATGGACGCGTCAGTGCATTTCTTAGACGCAAGAGGCGTTTAAGTGACAATTGTGTGTTATGTCATGACCGTTACGGTGGCGGAAGTGTTATTGTGTGGGCAGGGATCACGGCGCATGAACGGACTGATCTTGTCTTCATTGACGGAACTTTTGACGTCCAGAAATACCGAAAACACATACATGCGGGCTAATCCGGGAACGATCCAGCAAGATAAGCCCGCCCACACGTTACTCGCAACAATATAGATTACCTGAGACGACACAACGTTGGTGTGCTACCCTGGCCAGCTCTGTTGCCAGATATGTGACCAATAGAGCATTTATGGGACCAGTAAGACAGAAGGCTTCGCCGGTGATGTCAACATCCACAGACGTTGAATAAGTTGCGTGCTGCGCTTACTGAGTAGGGAGTGGCAAAGTATTCCACAAATGACTATCAACAGACCTGTTGCGACTGTGAGACGGCGATGTGTTGCAGTGATCAACAGAAGAGGTGGGTTGACGAGATACCGACTTGTGGGAAAATTGATTTGTGACCAGTCTGACTTTCGACGTCAATGTTCAAAAAACGTGCAAACTACGACCATTTCCTTTGTTGTGGGAATTGCAGGATAATCAAATATCAAATTCATAAAATACTAAGATTTCTGACTTAAATGGATAAAATATTTTTATGAATTAAACATATGTAGCGGTTTTTTTTTTGTCAGTTAATATATTATAAATATGAAAATCATGACTGTTTACTTTTAAGGGCATGACTACAGAACACGGTAAGGGACATTTCTGTCACAGTATCTAGCTCTGTTGCCAGATATGTGGCCAAAAGAGCAGTTATGGGACCAGTAAGACAGAAGGCTTCGCCGGTGATGTCAACATCCACATACATTGAATAAGTTGCGTGCTGCGCTTACTGAGTAGGGAGTGGCAAAGTATTCCACAAATGACTATCAACAGACCTGTTGCGACTGTGAGACGGCGATGTGTTGCAGTGATCAACAGAAGAGGTGGGATGACGAGATATTGACTTGTGTGAAAATTGATTTGTGACCAGTCTGACTTTCGACGTTAATGTTCAAAAAACTTGCAAACTACGACCATTCCCTTTTTTGTGGGAATTGCAGGATAATCAAATATCAAATTCATAAAATACTAAGATTTCTGACTTAAATGGATAAAATATTTTGATAATTAAACATATGTAGCGTTTCTTTTGTCAGTCAATATATTATAAATATAAAAATCATGACTGTTTACTTTTAAGGGCATGACTACAGAACCCGGTAAGGGACATTTCTGTTCCAGTATCTAGCAGAACAGAAATTAAAAAATAAAATTGGAGTAGAAAAGAAAATAAGAAATATATCGTTTAAACGATATAATATGTTCTTTTTTCGTTTCCGCTCTGAAAACGTAGCGTGGAATTTAAAACAATAAATTTAGAACAAAGCAGAAAACAAAAGTATGTCGTTTAAACGACACATTTATAGTTTTCTGTTCCACTCCAAAATAAGCAAGGTGGGGTTTAAAAACAATAAAATTAGAATGGAACACAAAACAAAAATATGTCGTTTAAACGACATATTTCTTTGTTTTCCTTTCCACTCTAAAAAAGTAGTGTGGAATTCAAAACAATAAAATTTGAATGGAACAAAAAAAAACAAAAAATATGTCGTTTAAACGACACATATCTTGTTTTCCTTTCCCCGCTACTTTTTCAGGGTGGAACAGAAAACAAGAACTAGAGGCCCAAAGGGGCCAAAATCGCTCACCTGTTTTTTAACATTGCGTCTAAGTGGCCATTTTGTTTGCCAGATCACATTGCCTTTAGCAATTCTGAATCTGCATGTTTAAATAATCTTGATGCTTTTAATTAAGTTTCTGAACAGCTTTTTCTGATTTAGGATTCAGGAAGAGATGCTGTTGATGCAAAGTTGAAGTGTATAGTTTGGCAGGCCAGAGCTATCGTTTGCAACTGCTTTTGGCATATTCTGTTATCAAAACAGTAAACAAAGTCAACCAATCAAGCGAATATAACTGCAACAAAAAGTTATGGTGTATATGGCCGCTTGCAAAAAAAAAATCCACAACAGCGAATCTTCTTGTAGCAAAATAGAAGTGAAGGCAAGATCAGGAATCGATACAATTAACCCACAGCTTCCATCAGAGACACCAGATTGACAGAAGCACAGACGTTAAACAACTATTAAACCTGAATCCCTATGTCACCTCGATGCCTCCCATTAAGCTTCAGCTCAATTCGACCTTTGGTTTGAGAGGCGATGTAGTTTGAAGAATTTCAAGATGATCGCCATGGCGGTCATTTTGGAAATCCAAATGGAACCATTTAAGCAAATCTGAATCTCCATGTCACCAGAATGCCTCAACCATGTGTCAGCCTAATCTGACTTCCGGTTCGGGAGGAGATGTCGAAAATATGAAAAGTTAAGGACGGGCGACGGACAACAGGCCACGGCATAAGCTATTTATATCCCTTAAGCGACACATGTTTGTTTTCTGTTCCATTCTAGTTTTATTGTTTTAAATTTCACCCTATTTTTGTCAGAGTGGGACAATTATCCTGAAAACAAACAATATGTCATTTAAACGATATATTTTTGTTTTCTGTTCTATTCTAATTTTATTGTTTTAAATTCTACGCTACTTTTTCAGAGTGGAACATAAAACAAAAAAAATGTCGTTTAAACGACATATTTTTGTTGTTTGTTCTATCCTTATTTTATTGTTTTAAATTCCACGCACCTTTTCAGAGCGGAACAGAAAACAAGAAAGATGTCGTTTAAACGACATGTTTTGTTTTCTGTTGCATTCTTATTTTATTGTTTTAAATTCCACCCTACTTTTTTCAGAGTCAAATTTTATTGATTTAATTTCTGTTCTGCTAGATGCTGGTACAAAAATTCCCTTCCCGGGTTCCGTAGATCACGGATCGACTGTTGAAAGGTGGCACTGTTTTACGACAGCGTCCTAAAATCTTGATGTATTGCAGGTACAAAGAAATAACTATCCTTAAATTTTGAAATATTGTTAGTACAGCCATCTCCATCGTTCAATAATGCGTGTACACATCGATAAACAAGTAATTTCATCCCAAACAGGATTATCTACAGCAGCTAGGGATCAAACCCAAATGTTTTAGCAAGTGTAATGGCATCTGAGATGTGAAACGACTTGTTTAACCGTCCAGCATTTTCATACTGTCGAGTCCTCGTCCCTGTATTCGTTTGGTTTAAATGTTCTCGTAGATGTGGCACTGATGAGTTACAAATCCTTCGAAAGGACTGAACTGATGTGTTACAAATCTTTCATGAGGACTGAACAAATTATTTGTCTAAACCTCGACAGAACCAGGGGTGAGGATTATGCCCACGTAAAATTAATTTAAGCCGACAAGTAAAACAAACTTATTGTTGGCGTCTTACTGTTGGTCTTCTTTTGCTCCAGCATCTCTGTGGTTTCTTGTTATTGAGTCTTCACCGTTGTTTCATCTCTGTGGTTGTTTGATTTTTTTGTTCACGGAGATGTTGCACTGATGAGTTAGGAGGCCTTCATGCGGACTGAACAAATTTTTGGTCTAAATCGCGACGGCAATAAGGGCGAGGATTGTGGCCACGTAAAATCTATTTACTAAAAAATAGAAGTGGAGGCAATGATCAGGAATCGATACAATTAACCAACAGATCCCATCAGCGACAGCAAAGGGGAAGAAAAACAAACATGAAACAACTGAAACAACAGACCCTAATGGAAACATCAATAGCGAAAAGCCAAAAGGACAGTTACTTACCCACAAAATGGCCAATAGGCTATCCAAAATAAAATAATATAAGCGGCAGGAAACGAATTCCACTGGTGGGTTTAAATCGATTTTACGTGGCCACAATCCTCGCCCTTACTTCCGTGGAATTCATTTCACTGGCCGTTCCAAGGCGGTTCTTCTGTTGCGGTTTATTTGTGCTATGGTTTGTCTTTGAGTGTGTGTATCGCTTATATTTTTTTGTTTTGGATAGCCAATTGGTCATTTTGTGGGAAGGTGACTGTCCTTGGCTTTCCGATATTGATGTCTCCATTAGGGTCTAGTTGTTTTACGTCTGGGCTTCTTTCGCTTTGGTGTCTCTGACGGGTGATGGGGGATGTTGAGTTTGGAGGCCTTCATGCGGACTGAACAAATTATTTGTCTAAATCGCGACGGAAATAAGGGCGAGGATTGTGTCCTCGTCTTTATTAGAATCCGACGAATTTTGCCAAACTGTCAAGCTTTATTGCCAAGAGCACAATTTACTGTCCTATAAGGATTTTTTGTTGCTGTGTATATATTTTATTGAGTGGGCCACAAGGGATTGTAGCTTGTAGCAAATAAAATAGAATCAAAATCAACGATCAGGAATCGATGCAACCAACCCACAGCTTCCATCAGAGACACCAAAGGGAAAGAAGCATAAAACAACTAGACACTAATGAAAACATCAATAGATGAAAGCCAAAAGAACAGTCACTTTCCCACAAAATTTGGCCATCCAAAACAAAATAACATAAGCGACACACACACCCAAAGACAAACCATAACAAAAATAAACCTTGACAGAAGGACCGCCCCAGAACGGTCAACGAAACGACCACCCACCCCCCCCCCCCCCCACAACCCGGGCGGGGGAGCTTAAATCGATTTTACGTGGCCACAATAGCCGGCCTCAGTGGCTCAGTCGGATGCGCGTCTGACTGGTGATCAGGAGGACGCGGGTTCGACCCCCGTCGGGGTCGGCAACATTCTTTCGTGGAGATTGATCATGAAATCTTTTCTACGGTCATTCTCTCCCTTCCGCTGATTCAAGAAGGGCAGTTGTCAGTTTCTGGCGAAGGAATGTGCACTGTACTGGTTAACCGCTTACGTATAAGCCTGCCCAGGAAAGTGTTAATAGGTAAACTGACCGGCACAAAAATGACCTAAATAGTGTTGACTGGGCCGTAAAACTCCAATAAAAGCAAATAAACGTGGCCACAATCCTCGTCTGTATTAAATCTATTTTACGTGGCTGTTTTACTATTATTATAATTGTTATAGATTTTCTCTTGAATTTAATATTTCAAGTCTTTCATTGTTGATTAGACTGAGATAAAAAAAAATAGTCTTTGTCTTCCGAATTAGATTATGAGCTCTTGCAGTAGAAAGCAGTATGGGATGTCTATAATCTGGCAACATTTTTATGTAACTTATAAACATCCTTTCAAGTCTGTACGTTCAAGGTTTTTCGACCCTGTAGCCTAAAATGTAGAGCGATCACAAAATTGTTTCCAGAATATTATTACAAATATGTGAGCGGAATACAATATTGTGTTTCAAGACGTGAGTAATGGCACTACCCGTATGCAAATTCAGGTAAATTTAGTTCATACGCTTACCACAAAATACGTGTGAATCTGGCTCGGAGTTTGAAGTTAAGCTTGATTTTCACAAACCAGAATGGGTTTCACAAGCATGGTTGGTATTGCTTCTTTAGCTTGGCATTTATCCTGAGCCCGGCAATCAATACCAAGCTGGTATTCAATCCTAGGGCGGGAATTCGATTTGGCGGTCTGCTCTTGTAAAATGGCAGAACTTGGCCCAAAACCTATCCTTATCTAATACATGCTTGAACCGAATAAAGAGAATGTCTTAATACTGGTATTTAGTTTCAAGGTTGGTAGTTAATTCCCAAACTCCAAAGTTGTCAATTTCACACACTTCAGCACAAATATAGATGTGTACCTGATGACCGCTCTGCTTTTTCGCTAGATGTGCGTGCTGTATTACATTTTCTCATGATGTTAATGTTGTTGTTGTTTTTATTTTATTTATTTATTTATTTATTTATTTATTTATTTATTTGGAACTTTGCATTGTCAGCCAGCACCTATTGTCGGGCGTTCAAATTGAAACGCCTATTGTTACGGACCTCGATACCTCCCTTCCGAGATTATGCATAACCACTCTCTTACAACTGCATCAGGAAGTCGACTCTTTGGTTCAGTGGTTAAAGCTTAAAGCTTGGACTATCACGTGAGCGGCCCGGATTCGATCCAACAATGGGCGTGACCTTTTCCAACTATATGATTCTTTGCCAACTTCAACTGAATTGACTCTCATTAAAGATCATTCTTATGCACTACAGAATGTAACCCGTCGTCTGTCGAATATGTTCTATAAATGGCTATCCTTTAGAGCAAGGAATACACCACAGAACTTGAAAATATGGAGTGTACATGTTTTCTGGGCCAGACTAGCTAGTTTCGGCCAATTAGGCCTCATCAGTGACCCTCAAATATTTTCAAAATTCCACAATGGAATCAATGATCCCAAAGGACAAGAAAATATAAACACCACTATGATATAGGGCATGGAGACTTTTAACGACCGCAGCACATTCCCAGACACCAGCTGTAGTGACATTAAATATGTTCTATAAAAGGGTTATCCTTTGGAAGCAAGGATTACACCAAAGGACAAGAAAATATATACTACACTATGATGTAGGGCAGGGAGACTTTTCACGGCCGCCACACACTCCCAGACACCAGCTGTAGTGAAGTTAAATATGTTCTATAAAAGGTTTATCCTATGGAAGCATGCAATACACCACAGAACTTAAAAATATGGAGTGAACATGTTTTCTGGGCCCGACTTGCTAGTTTCGGCCAATTAAGCCTCATCAGTTACCATCAAGTATTTTCAAAATTCCACAATGGAATCAATGATCCCAAAGGACAAGAAAATATAAACACCACTATTATATAGGGCATGGAGACTTTTAACGGCCGCAGCACATTCCCAGACACCAGCTGTAGTGACATTAAATATGTTCTATAAAAGGGTTATCCTTTGGAAGCAAGGATTACACCACAGAACTAGAACATATGCGGTGCACATGTTTTCTGGACCTGACTAGCTAGTTTCGGCCAATTAGGCGTCATCAGTGACCCTCAAGTATTTTAAAAATTCCACAATCAAGAAAAAATAAACTACACTATGATGAAGGGCAGGGAGACTTTTTACGGCCGCCACATATTCCCAGACACCAGCTGTAGTGACGTTAAATATGTTCTATAAAAGGGTTATCCTTTTGAAGCTAGGAATACACCACAGAAGTGGAAAATATGGAGTCTACATGTTTTCTATGCCAGACTAGCTAGTTTCGGCCAATTAGGCCTAATCAGTGACCCTCAAGTATTTTAAAAAATTCCACAATGGAATCAATGATCCCAAAAGACAAGAAAATATAAACTACACTATGATGTAGGGCAGTGTTTTACGGTCGCCACACATTCCCAGACACCAGCTGTAGTGACGTTAAATATGTTCTATAAAAGGTTTATCCTTTGGAACCAAGGAATACACCACAGAACTTGAAAATATGGAGCGCACATGTTTTCTGGGCCCGACTAGCTAGTTTCGGCCAATTAGGCCTCATCAGTGACCCTCAAATATTTTCTAAATTCCACAATGGAATCAATGATCCCAAAGGACAAGAAAATATAAACTGCACTATGATATAGGGCAGGGAGACTTTTAACGGCCGCAGCACATTCCCAGACACCAGCTGTAGTGACATTAAATATATTCTATAAAAGGGTTATCCTTTGGAAGCTAGGAATACACCACAGAACTGGAACATATGGAGTGTACATGTTTTCTGGACCAGACTAGCTAGTTTCGGCCAATTAGGCCTCATCAGTGACCCTCAAGTATTTTCAAAATTCCACAATGGAATCAATGATCCCAAAGGACAAGAAAATATAAACTACACTATGATGTAGGGCAGTGAGACTTTTTACGGCCGCCACATTTTCCCAGACACCAGCTGTAGTGACGTTAAGTATGTTCTATAAAAGGGTTATCCTTTGGAAGCAAGGAATACACCACAGAACTTGAAAATATGGAGTGTACATGTTTTCAGGGCCAGAATAGCTAGTTTCGGCTAATTAGGCCTCATCAGTGACCCTCAAGAATTTTCAAAATTCCATAATGGAATCAATGATCCCAAAGGACAAAATATTACAATGTTTGAGGCCAGCCAAAAATTGCGACGGTTTATTCTACGGTACACTGTCATCATGTAACGTCTCTTTACATTGGTCGGTATTCGGATTTGCGCATCTCACTGCGATTGCCATTTGGGCAAACAGAACAATGTCTAACAAAGTGTTAAAAAATAACATTTGAATGGAAATTACTGTACTAAAAGTTGTCATCTGGGGTCGCAAATACCGTTTTACGGCCCCGCTAACGTCGCCGTTAAAACAAATTTCCGATCGCAAAACAGGTGATCTAAGAGACGGTTTTGATTTCTGTTATCCCCTAAATAGGAACCTTACCAACTGAACATGTTGGAGGGTTAATGAAAAAGTATCCATCACAGAGAGGCCAAGCGCTTCCATGTATAACGAAACCATCATCACACGTGACATGTGCTCTGTTTCCGCTTGATACAAGTCCATTTGGCTGAACTGACCCATGTTCTATCACAAGTGGCTGGCACCCTGAAATAGTATACCAAATGCAGGAATATAAGAAGCTTATGTGGGTGTGAGGGGTGAATGGAAAAATCCGTCCCGAAGGACACTTTCCGGCATCACCAGGCTTGCCGAGTGATACCGGACAGTGATCCCGAGGGAGGGATTTTTCTATCCACCCCTCACACCCATATTGGATTCTTTTTCTTGCATACCTTCCATTTTTAGCGCGGATTTTAATGCTGCAGTCACTTCGGTTACCAACGTCCGCCATATTGTGTTGACACTGCAGGAATGTTTACTGACGTCACATAACGTGCCGTGATGTCAACCTTAACGACGGCGCATACGATGTCGAAATCAACCAGTGCCTTTATCAAACACGCGATTATATTCGATTTGGGGATCGGAACACCAGGGTCAGAACATAAATTTCTATCCCAGGGTAAAATCACGGATTTCCTTGTCTTGTGTACAAGAAACCTTGTTCTATTTAACCCTTTTTGTACCAAATGGAATCATCCTCCTTATATATAGCAGGACTCCATTGCAAAATGTATTGGTATCAGGTTGTGTTTTCTCCAAAATTGATTTGGAAAATGGCTGAACTTTTTGCAAACAGTGTAGGCCCTGGTCAGACGCCGCGTTCTGTGGCGTCTGATCTGGGTCTGCACTGTTTGCCAAGTATCCGTTTTGAGGTTTCCGATACAAAAAGGGTTAATGTTGAATTTTGTAACTCGACTTTAGAAATTAATTCTGGACAAGGATGGTTATATCCACTGAGTCTGTCCTTAGTATCACGAAAACATGCCTATACAATTTTGACCCCCTTGAACCCCTCTTTCATATAGTAAAACTGGGGTTTACAGGGGTAAACCTAAAGCATTTATTAAGGGTACTCGTTAGAACCGCCTGATCGAGGCGGTTCTAACGTGTACCCACAATCTATATTTTGGGCAGAAAATATGAAAACTATCACGTTTTTTTCTTCTTAAAATTTTCCTTTTTCGGCAGTAAAATTTATAATGTATTTGTATAGGTGTGTTTTCGAAATTGAGTAAGGTAAGAGGGCATAATGGGTAAAATTAGGATAATTTCCATCCCGCTCTGATAAAAAAAGATACAGAAATTCTCTTTGTGATGTTTTAATTGCAGTAAAGTTGCTTTTGGTTGTCCTTATTTCCCTTTGGTGTCTAGGTAATTGTATCGATTTCCTTCACTTCGATTTTACTATGTGTGCGCATCGCTAATTAAAACCACTAATTTGGCAAGGTAACAAATAAAAGCTCTCCCTAAAAGCTCTCCCTAAATCCCACAAATATCTGTTTTTCTCGAGCTCTCGGAATAATTCTACGGAATGAGACTTTGGAGTGAGTTCGCCATGGTAAATATATTATAAGTATTCGAATCATTAAAGGTTGTCTTTAATAAGTACAAACCTGAAAAGAAACATGAATGTCAAGTTTCAAATAAACAGTTTCATTAAGTCATCTGATTAGTACACGGTGATTTATTAGGATAGTAATGCAAATTCGCGTTCACATCGGTTACGGTAAGGAAGTGGCAAATATGTTTTTTTTTTCCCCTATATCCAAAAGACTCTTAAGGATTCGTTTTGGCTATATTGTTTAAGGGGCCTTTTAACCCTTCTCTTGCTGAAAATTCAATTTAGCCACACCCATTTCTGACTTTGAACCAATCAGATTACTTGATGTATTTTTTTTCCTACAAATTGATAAATTGAATGTCAAACAGTGTAGATCCTGATCAGGTGGCTTCTTCAGAAGCCATCTGATCTGGATCTACACTGTTTGCAAAGAAAAGGGTTGTCGTTAACAGCAGGATAAGAGTTGAAGGCAGAAAATAAATTTATTTGCATAAAGGGATGATTTTAGATTTCTGGAGAGACTACATATCATTCCGATATACAGTCAAACCTGTCATAGTGGCCACCTCTATTAAGCAAGCAACCTGTCTTAAGCAAGCATGCATTTAGTTCCCCAAAAGGCAAATGCCTTAAAATTCACCTGTATTAAGCAAGCACCTGTCTTAAGCAAGCACATTTTGATCATCCCTGAGGTTGGACTGTAGTTCATCTGTCATTACTAACAATGATCAATATTAATCAAAGGCGAGCAATGCTAGTATGTTTGTCTTCTATGGTGGCTGATGAGACCAATTCTATGCCTGGTGCAAACAGAGCCAGAGAAGTCAAAGGCATCACGAAAACACGTCTATATAATTTTGACCTCGGCCCCCGCCCATAGGGGCTTGAAGAAATATATGGGCTGCATGATGCTTCCACGCAGAGCTGAATCCGGCCCGCACACTAGTACTGGTAAACCGCTTAGAGGATCTAAGCCTGTCCAGGAACCGTGGTGCGCGGCGACCGTCCATGCTAATAAACCCTATTGGTTTCATTGGGCGACAGGGCTTGAGATGTCATTTCATCTCAATGTCGGGTAAAAGTCCCACAAAATTGGAAGCAACGTCTCCAAAATGACCTTTACAGTGTTGACGGGGACGTTAAACCTCAAATCAAACAAACAAATATAATTTTGACCCCTTGAACCCCACTTTTATTTAGTAGAACTGAGGTTTACAGTGGTAAACATTATTTTTTTTTATTATTTCTGCCCTAAAATATATATTGTGGGTACTCGTTGGAACCGTCTCGATGTGCCGGTTCAAACGGGGTCCCACAATCTATATTTTAACAGAAATAAGTAAAATATCACGATTTTTTTATCTTAAAATTTTCGTGTTTTTTTTTTTTTTCGCCGGTAAAATTTACAATGTATTTGTATCAGCGTGTTTTCGTAATGAAAGCTCTGTTGGAGGTGCCTTTACCCTGCCTTTGTGCTGAGCAGCTTCGCTGGCTCTTTTTTGCCTTTTATCATATGACGTCGCGTCTGGAGAGTGTAATAACGCCATGTTATATTTTCGATAATCCACTAGTGGATTAAATATGCAAATTAGCTAGATACGTCCCGTAACGTTACATGTACGGCGTCCTTAACGACGTCGCGTTTACTGTTGGCGGAATATACATATTTTTGTAAACAATTGTGAATAAAATGCGTTTTAAATGTCATATGATAAATAGAATCTTGCATTCGTGCTCATGTATTATTGCATTTATTAAACTCGTTGAGGAAAAGGGATAAAATGCTCGGCAAAGCCTCGCATTTTATCCCTTTTCCTCAACTCGTTTAATAAATACAATAATACATGAACAGTCATGTAAGATCCTCTATATATTCGCTAGCATCCCTTCTGATGATTCCTCGCCTTTTTGCTCGGTCTTGTGCACTTTTTTCCCACGCCTCTGTTGATATGTTGAAGTCCTTGGAGATGCTATGAGGATGCCCTTGTATCGCTTCTTCTGAGCACCATGTGAACGTTTGTCCATTTCTAGTTCTCCATTGAGGATTTTTTGGGGCAAAATTTTCTCAGGCATCCTCGAAATATGGCCTGTCTGTCTTGACTGTGTTAGTTTTAGAAGAGTATGCACTCTCAGCATCCACTTCTGTGTCCGGAACCTGTCTTGTCACTAAATATTTTTTTCTAAGACAGTTGTATCGAAACAGTTCAGTCTTTTGGCATGCTGCTTCTTTTGCATGCATTTTATAGTGCTGGCAGCACCACAGCTCTACAGATTATCAGCTTTTTGTCAAGTCTGATTTTACTTTAATTTCAAACACTACAACGAAGTCGGCCAAATGCTAAACTAGTTGTAGCAATCCTAATATTGCGTTTTTCGCCATTGTGTATGGCCTTTGACAATGTGCTCCCACAGTAGGTGAACTTATCAACCCCTTGCAATATTTGACCTTTCACTGAGATGGTAGGCTCCTTATAAGGCTGGTGTTGTGCCGTGTGGCGGCCGTAAAACGTCTCCCCGTACATCAACCATAGTGCAGTTTATATTTAACTTTCGGTCCTTTGAGATCAGCGTGAATATTCTGAGAAATCGGAAATAAATTATTGGTTTACCCTCATATTCTAGACAGGTTTTTAATTATTTGGACCCCATTTTGATTTATATCAGTCTTTAAATCGACTGCCTATTCGAAATTCGCAAAATTGCAGTATGTTTCCTCTGGCTTTCTTTGCCGGATCATTACAGGGTCACTGATGAGGCTTTATTAGCCGAAACTACGTAGTATGACCCATCTTCTTTCTTATGAATGTTTTCATTGCTCTTAAAGGAACTCATTTTTTATTTTTATTTACAAGGTGCTGGTTGATATACTACCTCGATCTTTTAATGCTGATTGTGATACTATAGCTGTCACAGGAGTCACATATTTGATCACACCTTTGGCCAACTTCTCTACTGTTGGAGCACCTTTTGACATGTCATCAGCAAAGAGGAACTCGTCTACCATATCTACCTGCACCTTTGATATAGCTAGCAAGCTTCTTGGTTGAAAAGGTTCCCTTCAAAGCGATACCTTATATATATACCATTGTGCCAGTCTAAGATTGACATGATTAATCGTATAATCGGTTAATCGATCGATAATTTCTACAAAAATGATTATCATTTCTGATTTGCTTTTAATCGATTACTTGATAGGTTCAATTTACTACCCAAAGTTATGCCTAAAATAGCTGGATGAGTGGCAAACAGTGCAGACCCTGATGAGACGCCGCATTCTGTGGTGTCTCATCTGGGTCTTCACTGTTTGCTCAGGCCTGTCTGTTCAAATATACATATGGTAAAGTGCAACATATGGTAAGAGTCATGCTCAGGCAGGTTAAATTATGACAAAAACCTTAGCGATTACTAATCGATTATCGATCGCAATGACAGGACTGATAATCGATTATCTTTTCAGCTCCGATTAGCCAGCCCATTGTGTCACCATCCTTGAAAACATCTGTGAACATAGAAGAAAACAGCATACTGAACATGGTTGGCGCAAGTACACAGTCTTGCTTGACTCCCTTTGTCACAGGAAATGACTCGGAAAATTCGCCATTATTTTGACCCGTTAAAGATTACCATCGTTGAACTGCCTCGTCATTATTTTGAACTTGGTTTGATAGCCAAACGGTTTCACTATAATTTTAATGATCCTCGCACCTAATTCTGTCAAATGCTTTTTAGGATCAACAAAGGACATGTAGAGGTTCATATTCTGTTCCTGGAATTTCTCTTCAAGCTGCCTTGCTGCGAAAATCGTGTCAATTGTTCCTCTGTCCTTCCTGAATCCGCACTGCCTTTCTGGTAGAAGCCCTGACTGTTCAAAGTGTTCATTCAGTCGTTTAAGTAGGATATGTTCTATAAATGGGTTATCCTTTAGCAGCAAGGACTACACCACGGACTGAAAAGTATGGTCTGCGTCAGACTGGCTAGTTTAGTCCAATTAGGCCTCATCTGTGACTCTCAAATATTTTCAAAATGCCATAATGGAATCAATGATCCCAAAGGACAAGACAATATAAACTACACTATGATGAAGGACAAGGACCTTTTCAGCAATTGACAATGAAGAACTGCTACGATGATTGATACAGACTTGATAATTCCTTTTCCGTCTGAATAGGTGCATAATTGCTGCATCCTTGAATTCGTGAGGGTTGACTTCTTTTCTCCACATAATGTGAAAAAAAGTCTGTCAGTTTCTTCGCAACAGGCGTACCCTTGCTTTGTATTGCATTTGATCCTGGAGTCTTGCCAGATAACAAGAGTGTAATTGCTTTCACAATTTCAGAAACGGTTGGGAACTCGTCAATTTGTAGATTATATTTCACCTGTGATAGTCTGTTGATAGTTTCATCATCGACAAATGATGGTCGATTAAGGAACTGTCAAAAGGTTAGTTCTATCTGCACTGAGGAGGGGTGGTTCCTGAGCTATTTGGACCAAAAATTGTGTATAGTGCATCAAAGAACACCATGTCTTTCTTTTCTGCAAAGAACTTGATTTCGTGCACCTTACTGCTCAGACAGGAGTATTGCATATCTCTGAGCTTAATCTGGACATTTACTGTCACACATATATTTGAATAGGCGGCCATGTTAGAGAGTGACCTGGTATCACTAATGCATGCATTACTCTTTTGATGTTGCTCTTCAAGCACTCTCTTGATTTCTTCGTCATTTTGTTCAAACCAGCCTTAGTGCCGAGATACGGATCCTATGGAATCCATTGCAGAAGAGTGAATGTCATCTCCGAAGACTGCCCAGTTCACTTTTGGATTGTCTCAATTCAAGTCCATTGTTATTGTCTGAACTGCGTTCCGTTGTATCTGTCATTGATGAAGGCTTATCTCTTGTTATTTGATTTTAGCTTAGAGAGATCCCGTCCCTTAGGTACTTCCTTGCCTTATGGTTGTCGTGCAGGCGCATTTGTCGTTTGCTGCCAACAAGCTTGTTAATTGTCCAGCAGTCTCTACCACACTTCCTCACTCTGACCTTCTTTAATCTATGATACCATCACTGAGATATCAGTTATGTCTAGTTCCGAGTTGGCAGACGGAAGACTCTGTTTATGATCAGTAATTCATGCTCAGCACACTTCCACAAGGGAGATAGCCATTGCTGTTGTACTTTCGTTTTTCCCAATCACAACTTCCAAGTTTTTGGAGGTCTGTGCCCAGTCAAGCATTGAAGTCCCCCAGAAGGATGAGTTTTGCCTGAACGAGGTGATCTTATCTTATCATTGCAGATGCATAGGTATTTACAATACTTGCATGTTTCTTACCAGATAAGGGAAGTCTAAGTGTCATCGGGCCGTCATTTATGCCATTTTGTAGTTCAGAGGTGTGATCTAATGGCGAAACCTACTCATGCTTCACGCTGTTCTGCTTTCTTGCGTCTACTCCAAGAGAAAGTAGAGGTAACTAATCTTGAGGGGAGGGGTTGGAGGACACAGTTGTTTTAGTGGTAATAGTATTAGCGGTATTAGGTCACTGCCCTTGAGGAGAAGAGGAGAAGCAGGGTTTGTGTGTTTGATTTGAGGTTTAACGTCCCCGTCAACACTGTAAAGGTCATTTTGGAGACGTTGCTTCCAATTTTGTGGGACTTTTACCCGACAATGAGATGAAATGACATCTCAAACCCTGCCGCCCAATGAAACCAATAGGGTTTATAAGCATGGATGGGCCGACTCGAACCGCTTTGCCTGGGCCGTGTGGCGGCCGTAAAACGTCTCCCCGTACATCAACCATAGTGCAGTTTATATTTTACTTTTGGTCCTTTGAGATCAGCGTGAATATTCTGAGAAATCAGAAATAAATTATTGGTTTAGACTCATATTCTAGACAGGTTTTTAATTATTTGGACCCCATTTTGATTTATATCAGTCTTTGAATCGACTGCCAGTTCGAAATTCGCAAAGGGGGTCTTTCATCTGTGCCCATGCATGTTTTTGCTTTAAACTTTGTATATGTATAACTCAGCATATACAACCTATAAAAATGTATTTAATAAATTATATAAATCAAAGTAGGCCTCAGGAGGCCACTCTAACTGACTCCCTCCATGAGCTGGTGTCTGTCTCTAAATAAGTGTGTCTTAAATCTTATGTTTTATTTAGTTTCAAGATCTGTGAACTGGATTGAATGCAGAACTCCATAGGCATTACTTTGATACTAAAAAACCTTTTTAATTAATTATAGTTTACATTTTCTGATAAAATAATTATCAAAAATCTCATTTTTTTTTTCATTAAAATTTTAAAACATTAACAAAATTCAATCCCTAAGATAAACATGTTCTAGTCTTTGTCAAGATTTCATTTTGCTAGGAAAACTTATCATATGTATCTTCTTTAGCTATGCCAAATTTCATAAAAATCCGAAACCGGTAACACTGTAGTTTTACACCTTTAATGGATGTAAGTCGTTTCTGCAAAATTTACTATTTTATTGAAATCATCCAAGAACCTTACAAAAAGGCAATTCGTAACACTTACATAATAAAAATGAGATTATACAAATCAAAATGAATACATATTGAGCTGATCTAGCTTAGAAACTATTAAAATATCATGAATTTCTGATATTTTCCTTTCATTTATACACTATGATCATTCCAAAATAGTAGATAGTAAAACACTAAATCAAAAGGTATTCTAATCAACAAATTAGGCTTAACAACATATATTGCTTTTTTTATTAGCAGCAAAATTATTGTGAACATGTGCAACTTTATTTAATGACTTCGCATAAGTCGTGTTGCTCAAATAGGTGTAAGGCAAGGAGATCCATTATTTTCATTTCCATACCAAGCTGGTATGCAAGGACGCAATGGTCAGTGGTTTGTTGTTACTAGTAAAAATAGGTCTGTTGATAAATCCATGGCCAGATTAAGCCTTAGATATACTCTGTCTTTATGAACGCTGGATTATTATCCTAACAAAAAAGTCACAGTAATTATTGGTTAGTATTTCCAAAAATCGAAATGTCACTGATATTGAGTTTCTGTTGCAAAAGATATCATTGATGGATGAGGCGCAGAATATTTGATGTAAACAAAGTAGAAGTAAAACAAAGATCAGGAATCGATACAATTAACTTCCTCCACCCATCAAAGTCACCAAAGGGAAAGAAACACAAACATTAAGCGACCAGACCATAATGGAAACCTAAACAAAGGAAGGCAAAAAGGACAGTTACTTTCCCACAAAATGGCCATATGTCCATCCAAAATAAAAGACAAAAGTGATACACACAGTAAGTAACAAACAACAACATAAATAAATCGCCACAGAAGAACCGCCTTGGAACGGTCAGTGGAAAGATTTCCACTGGGGGGCTTAAATCGATTTTACGTGGCCACAATCCTCGCCCTTACTTTGTCATCAAAGCTGTTCCATGACCTAGAGATATTTTGCTATTAGACAGGGAGAGAAACAGTTTCCTTCCTTATAGTACACATGCATAAATATGTCTCTTTTCTGCATCGGTATGGTAATTGTTGACGTTTCTTTAGTGTCTTATTTTTTCTATTTACTTTGTCAATACAGTGGTTAATTTATCGGAAGCGAGCTTTTAGTATTTTTTCTGATTGAACCACTTCTTGAATGTTTCTGCTGAATGCAAGTTCACTGTATTTTTTAAGCACTGTTCTTACTTGCTTTTTGTTCATTAATAATTACCAGTACATTTCGGTGCAATGTATCTCTCAGCCTAGAAAGAGCATTGCAGTGTTTGGACAGAAAAAAAAAGCACCACAATGTATTTACCGAAAATAATTGAAAATCCTATGAGTAATGCGATAACTACTCACAGATTGAATAATTATTATCAACAGTTTAAATGCTTCTTGATATCTTACATAATGTGCTTTGTAATTACTGCAACAACTGCTGAGATAGGTAAATGTCGTGAAAGACCTATACAAATATATAGACAATCATGATCACATAAGTTTTGGAACACTGACAAATGTACGACCATGTGAATTCTAAAAGCAAATTCAAATGGCTTTGGAATACAGCTTCAGGAAGCCGTTTGATTTCGTTCATAGGGGCTATACAAAAAGATGGATTGGCCAGTGCCTATGCAGATACAAATTCTGAAATCTTAATGTCCAGGAAAAGTAATCTCAAGTGTTATTGATTTTCCCTAGAGTTAACCTTTCTTTTTAAATGGACAGTTAGGGTTAAATAAACAAACAACAGTTTGACTTGAGAGTCATTTATCTCAAGTCGGATAACAAATCTCGCAAAATCTGAAGCAGCATATAAAGTGACTGGTATGTTATTGATTTGAATGTTAAATCTAAACATCACCTTAGCACCATTACCAAATTAGACAAGAAAGACAGAAAGAAAACTGTGCACATGATTACATGGGTGCGTTTGATGACGTTTGTCATCAAAACCTTTGCGGTATAGTTCTGTAGACAAAATAGTTTGTTCCATAGTGGGCCAAATTAACTGAAATGGATGCTTTGAAATAATACTTATAATTATGCTATGAACTACTTACACAAACCGCTCTACACTATAGCCATCCAAATTGAAAACAATAGTAAAGTATTATTAAACGGCATGACCAAAACATGATAATAATATAATTTCACATTTTGCTGAATCAGGACTATCAGTATTCAGCCTGTTAAAACACAATGTTACCGGTCCTCAATTTCCATCAAAATTCTTCAACATGCTCCTAAGATAAGTGGGTAGTTTTTATGCTAAAATGGTGTCTTGACAAAAATTGGAACGTGGTAAAAATGCATATAAAATTTAATGAATACAAAAATAGGAGCTGAAATATGGGGACACCATCAAAGAAAACTGAATGCCCAGCCACTATTTCTAGACATATGAGTTCATTCATAGTATCAACTAACTCACCAATTATGGCTTTAATTCATAAAACATAGCAGCATTAGATATATGAACATCTGAATACTGTAGACAAGTTTATATGAGTGTACTCTCTGTTGTGATAGAGACTTCATAAAATATGTAATAAATCTACTACGGAAATAAAATTTAAAAGTGAATGCATCATAAATATAATGGTTATACCCAAGGCAATTATTGTGCATAATTTCATCAAAATCCAAGCGTGGGCAGAAACCAATGCAAATTTCCTATACCTTGAAAGACCCCATTTGCAGTATGTTTCCTCTGGCTTTCGTTGCCGGATCATCTCAGGGTCACTGATGATGAGGCTGTATTAGCCGAAACTACGTAGTATGACCCATCTTCTTTCTTATGAATGTTTTCATTGCTCTTAAAGGAACTCATTGTTGATTTTTATTAGATCCTCTAATCAGATTACCAGTACTCTGGTGCGGGTCGGTTACAGCGCTGCGTGAAAGCATCATGTAGTCCATCTATTTCTTCAAGCCCCGATGGGCGGGGGCGGAAAGAGGAGAATCAGGATAAAATTGTAGAAAAATTTGAATCTATCACTCACCTAAAGGAGGAGGGGTAGGAGGGCATACTACCCTTATTGGTATTGGTTCGCATACTTCTTCCGAAGATCCTGGAAATAGAAAACAATTACAATTCAATGACTCGAATATCACATCAAGAAAACACGCATTTGTAATTTTGATCCCCTTGAACCCCACTTTTATACAGAAAAAAACCTGGGGTTTATAGGGATACACCTTTGAGCAGAAATAAGAAAAATATCACATATTTTCCTTTTTACTGTATACGTTACTTTGGCGATATATTGTAACTGAATATCTGTTTGTAACATGCTTCACACTCGTAAAAATGTCAACACACTCGATGAAATGTTTTCAACACATCGATGAAATATTTGAATTTACCAAAAAAGTAAATTATCTTTTTATTCTATACGAAAAATAAACCAAAAAAGTAGTTCGGGCTGCTGATATGAAAATAACACGGTCGTATTATTTTCACACTGTGAAAATATCACATTTATTTTCACACTTTTATTTGATCCAGTTTATTGGAGTTTTTTCTTTAATCCATTTAGTACCGGAAACCCCAAAAGGGGTACTTGGCCAACAGTGCAGGCCCATATAAGACGCCGCAGAATGCAGCGTTTGATCAGGGCCTACACTCTTTGCAAACAATTAAGCCATTTCTCGAATGAATTTTGAAGAAAACACAACCTGAAACCCCTAAATTTCGAAATGGACTCCTGCTACATGTATATATAAGGTGAACGATTCCATTTGGTACAAAAAGGGTTAAGTGATACGAAATTCTCACTACAAATGTGTCACCGAGGCAGTTCTATTGAGTACAAACAACATATCCGTACTTCAGTATAGGAATGAATTACATTTTTTTGTGGATTTTATCGATGTGTAAATTAAGGTTCCGGCGAATCACTCACAACTGCTTCATGCTTAGCTTGTGAGTGATTCGCCGGAGTTTACACATCGACTCGGACTCGGTATTGATGGGTCCGAGACATCGATAAAGTCCACAAAAATTATAATTCATTCCTTATAATTCCAATTTTCTCATTGAAATGTTAAACTTATCACCAAAATTTTAGGAATTCTTTCAAAATCGTAGGAATTAACTTACCATCGGCTACGGCGGAATAATTATTGCATTAGCAATTACCATCTTTGAAAGAAACCCAAGCGGAATAAAAAAAAAAAAAAAAAAAAAAACGTCAAGTCTTTAAATTCAGTTTATTTGTCTTCTAACATTTACGTTTTGAATAGTTTTCCATCTTTTAATCGAACGCTGTTGAAGTCTTTTATATATTATGACGTTACCCGGGGTTTCTGAACGTGTTCTTTGACTTCAAGTCATATTACTGCCTGTCGCTATGTGAAACAGATCTGAGATTCTTGCCCATGGAATTTATCGAAATATAAACCTTTTATTTCAACCAATTAAATCGCTCGAAATGTATAACGTGATAGAAAAATGGAATTACAGAAGACTGAAAGATACTTACAAATGTACCTGGCGCTTTGATTAACGAAAAAAGGCTAGAATTACCCCTGCTTAACCCTTATCCGCTGCATAAATTAAGTTAGCCGCACCCATTTACATTTCAACCTATCAAATCACTCGATCTAATTTATTCTTTCAAACTCGCTAACTGGATGATAAACAAAGAAGATTCTGACCTGGATCTACACTCTTTGCAAAGGTATGGGTTGTCGTGAACAGCAGGATAAGGGATAAAACATTCAAGTTTTCGTAACATCAGGAAAACACGCCTATTCAAATATCTTGAAAATTTTACCACCAAAAAAAAATGAAAATTTTCAGATAATGTATTTTAAATTTTGTTCTTATTTCTGCGTAAAACATAGATTGTGGGTACTCGTTAGAACCGCCTCGGCGAGGCGGTTCTAAAGAGTACACACAATCTATGTTTTGTAGCAGAAATAGGAAGATTAATGTATACCCCTGAAAACCCCAGTTTTACTATAAAAAGTTGGGTTTAAGGGGGTCAAAATTATAAAGGCGTGATTTCGTGATGATCTTGAGCGTTTTCGACCCAATGAAGTCCGACTGAATGTTATAAATTAAGAGTAACCGCGTTGTTATTGAGTTATGCATACTGTCTGAATGCCACACAGACTATTTGGATTCTATTCCCAACATTAGGCCGAAAAAGAGTTTTCCTTTCTTAGCTGATCCCCGTTATACTGGCTCAGTACAAAGGGAAAAAAGAGAGAAAGAAGGAACAGCCAAGCAAAATATTAACAACGATCTAATAGTAGAGTTGTTGCTGTTGTTGGTGGTGGTGGTTTGAGGTTTAACGTCCCCGTCAACACTGTATAGGTAATTTTGGAGACGTTGCTTCCAATTTTGTGGGACTTTTACCCGACATTGAGATGAAATGACATCTCAAGCCCTGTCGCCCAATGAAACCAATAGGGTTTATAAGCATTTGCCTTGCCAGGTTTAGATCCTCTATGCGGTTTACCAGTACTCGTGTGCGGTCGGATTTCATAGAAAAAGTTAATGACCGCAACACACGCGCGCGCGCGAGAGAGAGAGAGAGAGAGAGAAACTGAGAAACTTTCCCAAAACGGCCGCTTTGGGTCGCATCAGAAAGAACTACTAGAGACTTAACTCTGGACCTTACGAACATTCATCTCTCGTCCTCTATTCCATTTCAGTTCTTACAAATTTACAATAACAAATTTACCGGATGAAATAAAAAAAGTTGTTTCACGTTCAAAATATGGCGATAAATATGCCAGATATTGCCAGTCACAATAATTGTCATCTTTTTGTTGTCTGCTGTTTACTTTAAAAGTCATTGATGCAAAAAATGTTTACCCAAAAAAGACTGCTCCTCTAGGAGCAGTATGATCAGGGTCCACATTGTTTGGGTCTGTATGCGAAAAAAAATGCAAGAAGATGCAGTAGCCGACATAAATAGCCAATATTTTCAGATGCAGCTTTTTTTGGCATCTTGGCCCATATATGCCTAGCGGCCCTTTTTTTTTTGGGGGGGGGGTGGGGGGTGGGGGCATTGGTAAACAGTGTAGACCCTGATCAGACGCCACAGAACGTGGCGTCTGATCTGAGTCTACACTGTTTGCTAAAATATATAAGTTTTAAGAAGTCCCCGTGGTGTTGTGGTTATGCTACTCGCCTCATAAACCAGGGGTCGTGGGATCGATCCCGAGCTTCTCCAGACTGGAGTCTTTAAACCGAAGTCCTGTCTCCGTATGACTTTAGCTGTTGGTGGGACGTAAAACTCATGAAGTGGAATAGTCGCTTGTCATATATGGGTTAAAGGCATTTATTCTTGATTATTGAGGACTATCATTTCATTACATAATATTATGTAGCCCTCAGTGCTGACTGAAGAGAAGTCCTCCGTCTTCAACAGGTAACGGGCATCCTTGGGGAAAATCAATAGTTTACCAACTGTTGACTAAAGTGTACATTATTGATTTTCCCCTTAAGTGCCTCAGTCAGGGGATTCAACAAGAGCTACTAATCACCCTATTAAGGTCCACCTTTGATCTGTTATAGACAGGACATCGCAGGGGGCAATAAAACAATTATGAACACACGGTGTATCCTACTAATACCAGAATAAATGCCTTTAAGGGTTAAAATCTAACTTGCTTGTATGTGAACTAAGGTACCTACCTCTAGTCAAAACATTGACCATCATCGAGAGGAACAGCAGCTGATTAATTGAACGCATCGTTTTGCTCAACACAAAAAGTTTCCGTCTGCCTGCAAGAGTTTCAAGTGAGTCATGTCAAGGAACAATGTTTCTTGCACACCAGATAAAGAAATCCATAGTTTTAACCTGGGATAGAAATTCTGTTCTAGCCTTAGGGTTCTTGCCCAAAATCGAATATTCTCGCGTGTTTGATAAATGCACAGGTTAAATACGACCTCATATGCGCTGTCGTTAAGGTTGACGCCATGGCATGTAACGTGACGCCACTAAACATTCCTGTAGTCTCATCACAATATGGCGGACGCCGGTTGCCAAAGCGACTGCAGCATTATAAATCCGCGCTAAGAAATGGAAGGTATGCAAGAAAAAGAAGCCTATATGGGTGTGAGGGGTGGACAGAAAAATCCGTCCCTCGGGATCACTGTCCGACATCACTCGGCAAGCCTCGTGATGCCGGACAGTGACCCGCGGAACGGATTTTTCCATCCACCCCTCACAGCCATGTATTCCAATATGAGCGCTCTGCGCAGGCGCAAATGTGCCTGAATGCTTTTACCGTTTGGTCAGAACACAGCGCACTCTCTCTCTGCTTGCGTCAAATGGTATCAATATCGCGCACATCACTATCGCGCACAGCACAAACACTGACCAGACTTTGCGGTCTGATCAGAGATTTTGCTGTGCTAAAATGTCTGAAGATACATTTCGGTTGTCACGGATACATTAAAGTGACATCAATGAAAAATCGTAAAAGCGCCTAGCAAACACCCAAAAGACGATATCTATTTTACAATTTAGTTTCAGAGAAAACAAAGCTTCAGATTACGCATGAATTCTTTGCTAGTTTCGGAGAAAACAATGCATGATTTTTGAAAGTTGATACTTGTATCAAGTTTCTATATCAACTTAATTCTTTTTCCGGCACTGGACCCAGCCACAGCCCTTCCGCTTCTTCGAACATACACTTAATAAAAATAATCCTTAAGACCCAACATGACAGTACTGGGATGAGCATGGAATTTTGGACTTGTTCGAAATACTTAACATGCTAATTAACTTACAAATAAACATGCGCAGAAAGACGAGTTCTTAAAAGAAAACCATACACCGTGAATATATTCCTACGCGCTTTCATATAACTAGTTTGAGATTTTAGCCTTTCATTCCTGAGTTTTTGAACATGACTCTTCTAGCTTTATTTATATTCATATAGTGTGAGATTTCTGTCTAGCTCGTTGACATGATGGCAAACAGTGTACATGTACATCCTGGCGATACTGTGCGTTACGTGCCGTCTTATCGGGTTCTACAAGCTTTGCATAGGTTCAATATATATTTCCATCTCGAGATCTCCACCGGATTACAAGGTTAAAAGGGAACTGATCAACTAAACAACCATATACCCTGCTAGCATTCTACATAAATCTACAGCGGGCCGTTAGCGGCCCGTCAGCTACCCTGACGGGCCGCTAACGGCCCGCTGTAGATTTATGTAGAATGCTTACTGGGTACTGAACGACATCGAACACAATAATTGGTTTAAACTTTATTTCTTTGTATGATACATACATCTTTTACACAGATAATGTTGACAAAGAATACAAGTATTATACAAAGGAATTCTGAAAAAAGTCAAATGACTTATTCAAATCTGTATCCCTCGATTACAATATTAATGTACTAATTATAGTTGTGATTGTCAAGTTTGTTCGAATTTGCAAGTTATTGTGAATATATTGCAAGTGAAATTCATTTGGGTTACAAAATGAATAGTAGTGAAATAAAGCATAGATATATGGCTCTACGGGGAATGGATTTTAAGGTAATTATTTTGTTTCATTAGCACTGAAGAATCAAGTCTTGGGCTTGTGATTTTGGGCTGTCTCAAGAGAAACAATACAATGTAGAAACTCGGTTGCGCTCTTCGAATCGTGATGTGAGACAGAGGCTGAAGATCGGTTCGGTTGGACGCTGTAGCTGTTTAACTCGAGTTAGTAGATGTGTTTTACAAACTTTTTTTCTGGTAAGAACGCGCATGTATATATTCACGTGTGTAGATATATGTATGTGTGCTCATGTAGAAAAACTACACATATTTATACATCTGTGATAAGTACCAGTAAGGCATTTGAAATCTGTGATTATAAATTTGAAGTACAAAAATCTTTTAGACTTAAGAACAAAATCGTGTACTGCTAAGAATACTTGTATGTTATCATTCACAGAGAGATCAGTACTGCCATATAGAAGGATGTTTAAAGCAAGTTGGCAAATAGCTGAGATAATGTTTAACATGTCCTGCCTTATGTCAGTGTACTGTTCACAGGCCATGAGGTAGTGATTCGTGCCCTCAATAGCTCCACAAGCCTATAAGGAGTTATTTAGAATGTTTTTGAAAGATATGATCGTGTAGCGAGCTGCAATTAAGTCTTAGTCTGGCATGATGTACTTGCCCAATTCTTTTACCGGCACAAAACTATGACGGTGGTTTTCTTTCGTTGGACTGTAGTTTATGCTTAAAAGCTGCTAATGAGGGTGCCTTTTTCTTGTCATCTGGCAAATCGTTCCAGTTGCGAGTCGCCGACGGGAGAAATGATGTATAATAAAGCTGCGAGTTGGCTCGGACAGTCTGTAAATTGGCATTGTTTCGCAATTCTTAAGCTGTGCTACTGCCTACCATGAGGGGTACTAATGAAGATAGGTATTCAGGTGTGAGAAAATTCTGCATTTTGTAATAGAGTACAAGTTTGTGTTTTTGCCTCCGAGCTTCCAGAGATTCCAATCCAAGATCATAGAGAAGAGAGTTGATTGATACTAGTTTTGTTGCTCCAGTAACGATTCGTGCGGCTTCATTTTGGATTTTTTCTAATTCGTTCGCCTCGTATCGGGTGCAATTATCCCAGACAACATCGGCATATTCAAGAAGTGGCCTTATAAAAGAAGTATATATTGTTTGTAGGGATTGTTACGAGATGGAATAGGAAACCTCTCTGGTGCTTATGCACATCTAAATTATTTTAGTAGATATATGGTAGGGCGGTGCGAGTGAAATATTTTAGGTGAAATATGGTACGCAAACTGTGCGGCTCCATGAACAAGTCATGCACATATCATACGATGTATGCATGAGTGGTTTATAGAGAGCTGTTTTTACAATACAGGGGGCCGCTAAAAGGCCGAGTCCTATAGAATTTGCCTAAAAATCGCCAACCGCCAAATTGTGCCATATATGATTTTTATTCCCGTCACGTGTTGTGTGGGTGTTCGTTTTGACAGGAGTCATGTCATTGATTATAGGGTCGTTTCATCAATTTTTCCTATGGGAAATATACTATTTGAACGCAAATCCATTATCTACTCGATTTTTGCTATCTGGCTTTGTTTGTGGCCGGTATCTCCACCTCGCCACGAATTGAGCAAGGTAATATGAGAAGGCATGATTTTCCGGTAGTATTCATAGATATATAAACCCTGAAAAAAGCGGACACTTTAGCAGCAGGTCAAGTTGTAAGAGTGAACACAACATTGTGACGGGGAAATAGAAAGTATATTGAAAGGTATGTTTAATCTATGTTTAGTATTATTTTTGTATGAACATGCTTGTAGGTTTTGGAGGGGTTTACTTCTAGTATACCCCGACTTTCTGAAGCCTATTCTGAATTCACTGTTGTGGCCTGTAGTGATTAGGCTACTAGCTTTGCCAGCTAGACGTCGCAGGATCGATCCCAGGCTTCTCCAGTAGTAGAATGAGTCTTTCTAAGTGAGGTCCTGTCTCATGCTGACCCTAGATGTTGGTGAGACGTAAAGTTTGGACACCCGCTCATTCTAGATTCATTTAGGCTTTTAGACCCCTTTTGTAGAATGTAATTAATAAACGCCGGGTCACTTGTTTGATCCATGACTTGTGACTAGCTGTGGTTAGAAAACCGTGGTTCCGTCCCAATATGATATTAGGTGTAGAGGGGACGTAAACTTAAGACGGGTTTAACCACATCTTCATCATCAGGGCAAACTCTTACAAGAGCCTGTTGGGTTATCCGTGATGATGAACCGTAATGAATTTTATTTTACAAGCATGTTCACGTTGATTAGAAATAATTTTGTTCAAGAAGAATTACGAGTTCATTTTGTAATGATGCCGTTTTTGTCTGATAACTCAGTTTGTGCATGTATGTACATATAAAGAACGTGATGATGATAAGTGGGAGTATTTGGTCGCCACACGTCATAACGGCCTGAGCGGCGGGGATGACGTCAGCTGCGTCATCGGCGTCGCGAGGACGGTTGTGACGGGGTGCCTACCAAATAGAGAGAATTTACGGCAAACAGTGTTGGCCCATATGAGACACTAACAAATGTTGTAGATTATAGATGAAAATCTTCTGTTGTAGTTTCTATCTGTTATTAATGTATTGAATTTGTGAATAGCTATATTTGTGAGCCGTGTCGCGGAGAAGGATATGAAATAGAGATTGTTATGTTTCCTGTAATTGGCGGCTGACCAGGTAGCGCAAAGGCGTGGTCTGTTCAATTGCCTCTTACTTGTGATAATGTAGTGAGCACAAATTTGATGAGTATTATGCTCAGTAGTAGTGAGCATTAATTGATTTCTGTAGTGCTCAGTAAGGAAACATGAACTTTGAGTATTATTGTGTCAAGCGCTGGGTGCTGATAATTTGATGCACAGTCAAGTTGAGTTCTGCTGTACGGTTATTTGTCGCATGCACTAATCAGCCTGTATGTCTGGTCGGCGCATGCGCAATAACGGTATATGCATGAACATATTCTTACTTCTCCGGGAGGGCGATCATGATATAGCATGTATGTTTTGTGACTCGTTTCTAGTCCCGTTATCGTAATTTGCAGGCATAACAATGTGTGACCTGCTGCTCCCTGCTTCATAGCAGCAGGTACTGGTACGACGCTAGGCGTTAGGGTCCAGCAAGGGCGGACAGACCGCCGTAATCAGCGCCTACCAGGATAGAAGCAGATTCTTCTAAATCATTGTTCGTTGTAAACAAATGTGATCATGGAAGAGGTCAACTTACCTTATTTGGACGATCACTAAACGTCTGATCAGCAAGCGTGATCGCTAATCCTAGGATTATCAACTATGTTGATAGACTAGTTTTACTAGTTCGCGAGAGGAAGTGTCACGCGAGTGGGGGATTCACCCTAAGTTATAAACTGGCCAGTCGCGTCTTGTGTTGATTCTTTTTTTTTTGTTTTTCTTGTTGTTTTTGTTGTTTGCTTCTGTAGGTATTCACGTCACCCGTTCCGAGCACAGAACAGTGTTTTGCCTTCGGAGCGGACGTCGTGAGTTGGCTACAGAAGCAACAATTTTTGATGTTTTGTGTTAGTAAGTGTTGTATGTAGATACTGTAAATAATTCATGTCATTCATTTAACATCTTTCTTGTGCCTTACCCCACAGCTGCCCGTACACCTGTCAGAGATCACGCTCGGTTGTCTTGTCAGCATGGGGGTTTGCGGGACGCCGTAAACCCACATGTAACAGGGATTTTCTATCGAGTGTGAATTTAAGTTTGCGCATTATATTAATCCGAAACCGTGCTTTCGTTTTGATGTTGTCTATATGGTCATGCCAGGTGCAATCGGTCGAAAAAATAAGGCCTAAATGCTTGTGAGAATGTACTTCGTTAATATGTTGCTGGTTCATTGATATAGGATGATGATAGGGTTTATTTATTTTTCGCGAAAAAATCATTGACTCGGATTTTGCAGGATTAAAAGAAACAAGCCATTTCGTTGCCCATGAGTGAATCTTAGCCAGATCAGAGTTGATCTGGGCTGCCGCTTGCATAGGGTTCACCACCACTATGTACAGACTAGTATCATCTGCAAAGAGTCTGACAGAAGAATGTATGTCTACAACTATGTCATTAATATAAATCAGGAACAGAAGTGGGCCAAGGATGGAGCCTTGTGGGACTCCTACCTTGATAACAGACCAAGACGATGCAGCCTCAGGTAGCACTACTCTCTATTGTCTATTATGCAAATAATCTGTAAACCATTGCAGTAGCGAACCAGAAATACCAATGCTGTGTAGTCTGTATAGATGGCCTTTATGCCATACTCTGTCAAAGGCTTTACTAATGTCGCAAAAGAACGCATGTACTTCTTTATCTTCGTCGAGAGCTTTGCAAAATGTATTGTAGATATGAACTAGTTGTTTCACAGTAGAGTCTCCAAGAATAAATCCTGACTGAAGAGATGTTAGTATATTATAGTCACGAATAAAGTTAAAAAGGTGCTTATGGATGATTTTGTTCTAGGACTTTGCCTATAGTACTAAGGAGAGAAATTGGTCTATAATTCGATATGATTGAAGGGTCGCCCTTTTTGAAGATTGGAGTCACGTTTGCCTCTTTCCGTGTATTTGGAACTTTACCCTTACTAAGAGAGAAGTTGAAAAGATCACTGAGTGGTACAGACAGAGGACCAGCTAGTTACTTAAGAATGCGATTGTTAATTGAGTCAGGACCAGCTGCTTTACCTAATTGCAACGACTTTAATATTAATTCAACTTCTGCTTGAGTGGTAGAGATTAAGCTGAGAAAATTCTGAGCTTGAGGAACATCAGTGGGTAAAGGGGCATTGTCTTCTTTTAGCATTGTTTGTTCTACAAAGAAGTCATTCATTACATTAGCCTTGTCTTCGTCTTTTGAATAAACATTATCTTCTTTGTAAAGAAGCGGGAGTGTTGACGATTGATCGGTTTTAATAAACTGTTTCAGTGTTTTCCACCAGTCTTTCTGTTTGATTTCTTCGTTCTTTAATTTGTCTGCCAATTTTTCTGTTTGTAGTTGCTTAGATTTTCGAATTTCTCCTATAATTTTATTTCGTATTTGTTTGTAATTGTCAAAATCTACCGTGCTTTTTGATTTTTTGAATTTGTCGTATATACGTTTTCTCTTACGGATCATTTTTAGGCGGGCGTTAGCCCGACTATAGTCATCGTACACCTCATACATCAGATTTTTGTGCACCTCTTTAGACATTCCTTCTTGTAGTCCTCCGCTCAAAAAAGAAAAACTTACATATCTAAATATGAAAAAAGCAATACACTTAATAAATTCGATGAAGTTCGGTCGGACTGTTTTAAAAATGACAAAAGTTTTTAAAAATAGACCTGCTTGTTGGATTTTACAAATACATTTGCGCTGAAAACTGATTAAAAAAATATGGCACTATTTTCCTACGCCGTTGCTGTTTATGCTTGAAATCATTCCCTTTCATCCCTCAGTTTCTGAACAGAACCCTTCTAGGTTTGATATTCAGTGTACCAATTCTTATAGAAAGATGTTTTGTTCAAGTCATTGAGATCTTGTAAACAGTGTAGATTCTGATTGAGACTGCTCGTCACATGCGGTCTGATCTGGATCTGTAAGGTTTGTATCGGTATCTGTACCTGAAGTGGCATCTGCAGCGATGTACAGGGTTGAAAGGGTTGACACGTAGTATTCCGACCGCTTTGGAACGGTCTAATTACAACGCAATTTGGCTACCTGTAAAACCTGGGCTGGGCTCATGGGCTGGGTCTGGGCTCTAATTTTTGGGCTTGAATGAAAATTGGTTTGACCAAAGGACATAGGTGAAATAGGGTCAGTTATTGACCTTTCAACTTTGTTTGTTGTCTGGTTGGAGGAACTGTTAAAGAGAATTGCTCCCATGGGCCCCTGTCAAGATTATATTTACCAAGTTTGTTTTCCTGCTTGATTTGAGTTGCAACAAGCAAAAACCTGGATTACAAAAATCTGGATTACAACATCGAAACACAGGACTCATTCTTTTTAATTGAGCCAGAAGATGCCAAAGTTCCAATAAGACCTATGTGATCACCTAAAGCCCAGAACAGACTGTGCAGATGTGCATGCTGATCCGAGATTTCAGTGGTCGTGCATTTTGGCTTCACAAACAGTGTAGGCCCAGATCAGATGCTACATGTCTAGGGTTCCAAGAGGTGAGATAATGACAAACAGTGAAAACACAGATCAGAGGCATCATGTCAAGGGTTCAAAAGCGGGATACTGAAAACAGTGAAGATCCAGATCAGAGGCAACATATCTAGGGTTCAAAAATGGGATCCTGAAAAACAGTGAAGACACAGATCAGAGACCACGTGCCTTGGGTTCCAGAATGGGATACCGACAAACTCGTTAGACCCAGATCAGAGGCCACATGTCTGGTGTTCTAAAATGGGATACTTGCAACAGTTAAGATCCAGATCAGAGGCCACGTGTCTAGGGTTCTTAAACGGGGTACTGGCAAACAGTTAAGATCCAGATCAAAGGCCACGTCTAGAGTTACAAATGGTATACTGACAAACAGTCACAACCTTAATCATAGGCAATATGTCTAGGGTTCCAAAATGGGATACTTACAGTGTAGACACAGATCAGAGACTACGTGTCTAGGGTTCCAAAATGGGATACTTACAAACAGTGAAAGCCCTAGATCAAAAGCCACATGTCTAAGGTTCCAAAATTCAATACTGACTGTAGACCCAGATCAGAGGCCGCATGCCTAGGGTTCCAAAATCGAACCCTGACAAACAGTCTAGGTCCAGATAAGGTGCCACATGCCTTTGGCTCCAGGATAAGATACTGTCAGACAAACAGTGGAGACCCCGATCAGAGACCACATGTCTCGAGTTCCAAATTGCGAAACTGACAGTGTAGATCCAGATCAGAGGCCACATGTCTGGGGCTCCGAAATGGGATACAGACAGTGTAGACCCCGATCCACTTCCAGGGTTTCAAAATGTCGACCCTGATCAGACGGCGTTTGAACAGGCAGGATCTTCTCTGTTTGCTTGAAGTACAGGAATTAAAGGACAAAAGAAAACAGTCCAAGTCCAAACTCTGAACCCCTTTAGAGACAAGCGACCCTCTAGTGGTACAGTATAGACCCGTACCAGATACCGCAGAAATGGGCGTCTTAACAGCGTCTACACTATTTGCTTATAAAACTACAGGAATTATCCTCCTGTTCTTTTAGTGCTATTGTAAAATTCCTTTAATGAGACCATCTTTAATACTTTTCAAAAGTGGCCTTTTAAAGACCACTTTTGAACAGTCCCAAATCTGGTAACTTGGTTTAGAAAATACTAAGAAAGATATCTGAAATCTCTGGAATTTGTTTTTAAAATCAGACTAGTTTGTATAGGTAAGTAGTTTATATTTTCTTGTCCTTTGGGATCACTGATTCCATTGTTGAGTTTTGAAAATATATGAGGGTCACTGATGAGGCTTAATTGGCTGAAACTAACTAGTCTGGCCCAGAAAACATGACTCCATATTTTCCAGGTCTGTGGTGTTTTCTTTGCTTCCAAAGGATAACCCTTTCTAGAACATATTTAGTCTTTATTTTAGCTGGTCTTAATATTAATATTAAGTGGAACTATATGAGACTTTCAACAGTTCTTTTGTATCAGACAAACAAACATTAATCAAACGTGTGAAAACAACAGGGCCTGGAGAAAAAAACACTTTCCATAGCAGGTTGGATTCCACATGGATACATGGCATAAACGACAGTAAGAGTTCGACACTTCATGATTGGGTAAATCTACAAACTGTTCCGTATTTTCAAACAGAACAGATTTCAGAATTTATTGT
Source organism: Lucinisca nassula (assembly GCA_963580285.1). Taxonomy (NCBI): domain Eukaryota; kingdom Metazoa; phylum Mollusca; class Bivalvia; order Lucinida; family Lucinidae; genus Lucinisca; species Lucinisca nassula. The sequence goes on from OY757012.1 coordinate 101,440,475, forward strand.
TACCAGTCTATAACCGGCCCTTTAGCTAAACTTGAGTTATAAATTTGCTGGTCACATAGATCTTGGGTGTCTTTATAATAGTATCTCAAAGATTTAGCAAGGCAGGTTACCAAAACTCATGTAATGGTGCCACTAGTTGCAGCATAAAGCATTCACATAGTCTGTACACTGCTGCCTCCCACCCATCGGGCCTTGAAACAGATTGGGCTGCATGATGCGTCCACACAGAGCTGAAACCTACGGCACATTAGTACTGGTAGACCGCTTAGGGGTTCTAAGCCCAGGAAACGTGTTGCACGTTTGACCGTCCATACATATAAAGCATATTGGTTACATTGGGCGGGAGGGCTTGAGATGCCATTTCATCTCAATGTGGGGTATAAGTCCCACAAAATGGAAGAGAAGTCTCCAAAATGATCCATACAGTGTTGACCATAGTGCAGTTTATATTTTACTTTTGGTACTTTGAGATCAGCGTGAATATTCTGAGAAATCGGAAATAAATTATTGGTTTAGACTCATATTCTAGACAGGTTTTTAATTATTTGGACCTCATTTTGAATTATATCAGTCTTTGAATCGACTGCCTATTCGAAGTTCGCTAAATTGCAGTATGTTTCCTCTGGCTTTCTTTGCCAGATCATTACAGGGTCACTGATGAGGCTTTATTAGCCGAAACTACGTAGTATGACCCATCTTCTTTCTTATGAATGTTTTCATTGCTCTTAAAGGAACTCATTTTTGATTTGCCTTCACTGCAGCTGGTGTTGTGCCGTGTGGCGGCCGTAAAACGTCTCCCCGTACATCAACCATAGTGCAGTTTATATTTTACTTTTGGTACTTTGAGATCAGCGTGAATATTCTGAGAAATCGGAAATAAATTATTGGTTTAGACTCATATTCTAGACAGGTTTTTAATTATTTGGACCTCATTTTGAATTATATCAGTCTTTGAATCGACTGCCTATTCGAAGTTCGCTAAATTGCAGTATGTTTCCTCTGGCTTTCTTTGCCAGATCATTACAGGGTCACTGATGAGGCTTTATTAGCCGAAACTACGTAGTATGACCCATCTTCTTTCTTATGAATGTTTTCATTGCTCTTAAAGGAACTCATTTTTGATTTGCCTTCACTGCAGCTGGTGTTGTGCCGTGTGGCGGCCGTAAAACGTCTCCCCGTACATCAACCATAGTGCAGTTTATATTTTACTTTTGGTACTTTGAGATCAGCGTGAATATTCTGAGAAATCGGAAATAAATTATTGGTTTAGACTCATATTCTAGACAGGTTTTTAATTATTTGGACCTCATTTTGAATTATATCAGTCTTTGAATCGACTGCCTATTCGAAGTTCGCTAAATTGCAGTATGTTTCCTCTGGCTTTCTTTGCCAGATCATTACAGGGTCACTGATGAGGCTTTATTAGCCGAAACTACGTAGTATGACCCATCTTCTTTCTTATGAATGTTTTCATTGCTCTTAAAGGAACTCATTTTTGATTTGACGGGGAGGATAAACCTTAAATCAAACAATCTTCGTGACAGATGCACGGACCATATACCATCCAAAGAGCGGCTGGAACAGCCTCTGGTCAGAAGGTGAAGAAACAGAAACTGATGTGTCTGCTTTATCTTTTTAACTAACCCAGCCCCACATTTTGTAGAATTTTCCTGCACTGCAGTGCAATTAAATAGCCAAATGATTCTGACACTGCATCTCGAGGGACAACTGGCCAGGATGTAATAGCCTTCCCCTCAAAGGTAAACATTCTGAGTGCAGACTAACCTGATATTAGCCACACTAGAGAGTTAAAATTTGCCTTATAATATCTTTCACCTCAGATAAACCTATTTCCATTCGAGCCCAAAAATTCGAGCACAAGCCCAGCCAACGAGCCCAGCCCAGGTTTTACAGGTAACCTGTGAATTTACATAAACAGTCTGTGAAGTTCCATACCTCAAGCCATTAATGGTGACACTTATCAGTCGCCGCATTATGTGGCCTTTCATCAGGGTCTAGTGTTTTCGAATGTCCCAGTAAAGGGACACTCGGCATTTATGGGCAAATAAGCTGCAGAATCTGTGAACGCGTTTATGCGCCCTTAGTAAGACGAATCAGTTAAAGTTGAAATTAATATAATGCAGCAACACTATTAATTTCAAATACAAAAATTAAAGGGTCAAACGACTGACATTGAAAATTTAGCAAAACTTTTTTTTCCCAATTCCGAAGGAAATGGTGGGGCGTGTCCATTTTACAGAGAGGGAGGGGGGGGAGGGGGAGGGGGACAAAACAGAACTTTATTTGTGGCGTAGGTTGAGCTATTATCTCAAATTTACGGTTATAACATAAAAAAGAAAAATGAACAGGCTCGTCTATTTATTTATTTATTTATTTATTTATTTAATTATTTATTTATTTATTTATTTATTTATTTATTTATTTATTTATTTATTTATTTATTTATTTATGTATGTTTGCCTTTCCTCCGCCGGATTTGGTATGTCTCCGTTTTCCACTAAGATAGTTTAACTCACGAGTGCGATGCACGAGTGAAATTTCAGATGTTTTCAATACTCAGAATGATAATTTGTAGGTGGTCCTCATCATGAAAACGCCTATATACTTCTGATTCCACTTGAACCCCATTTCATGTGGTAAAACTGGGGTTTACAGGGGTATACGTTATTTTCCTTATTTCTGTTCCAAGACATATGTTGTGGGTACTTGTTATAACCGCCTCCATAGAGGCTTGAAGAAGTAAATGGGCTGCATGACACTTCCAGGCAGAGCTGAAACCGACCGCACACAAGTACTGGTAAACAGCTTAGAGGATCTTAGCCTGCCCAGGCAAAGCCATGCTTATAAACCCTATTGGTTTCATTGGGTATCGGGGCTTGAGATGTCATTTCATCTCAATGTTGGGTAAAAGTCGCACAAAATTGGAAGCGACGTCTCCAAAATGATCTATACAGTGTTGACGGGGACGTTAAACCCCAAATCAAACAAACAAAATAAGGAAAATATTACAATTGTTCATGTAATTGTATAGGCGTGTTTTCGTACTGTCTATAGATATGTGATCGTTTGCAAAGTCGAGGAAATTAATCCAGATAAAAGAAGGTAAATGTAAATAAATAAATAACAGTTTCTTCCAGCTAGAAAAACAGTCAACGTGTTGGAGAAATGCATCCTGTATGTGGTCTTTTATTAAAATTGCCCGTTTGAAGATAAAAACACTCAATGATACATTCAAGAGCTGTTATATGTGATTAGAGCGTAAAAGACTGTATTTTTTTTCCAAGTTTTATTAGATAAATCCGATAAAAAAGTTTCAAACGTTCGCTTCTTTTCAAGAGCGTTGTACAGAAATGACATTACTCGCCCGCCTCTCAGTACTTTCAGTACTTTGATCTTGATTTCATTAGTTAGCCATGGAGGATCAGATTGACGAATTTTTGCTGTTTTGTTAGGAATGTGTTTAGAAGTCAGGTTGGAATTTTTTCAGTAATGTTTCTGGCATATGTATCAACGTCGTTATCTTTTAGCTCATTCCAGTTAGTGTTTTTGACCTCATGCGAAAGAGATTGATAGTCCCCCCGATCAAAGAGCCAAATATGCCGGTGAAAGACTCGTGTAGTGTATTTTCTAAAATTTAGAACAAAAAAATTGGACAGTGATATCTAATGTTTTGGTCGAGAATCGGATCACCAACTCCGCTTAGAAGTATAGCATTTTTGTCAGAAGTAAATATCAAATCAAAAGCGGAAGACGAATTCTCCGTTTTGTGTGTCGGTTCCGTTATGAGTTGCTCCAAGTTGAAATGTTGACATATGTCGCGTATTTTATTACCCGTTGCTTGCTTCAAAATATCGAGGTTAAAATCTCCTGTTATAAAAATATTACTAATGTTTGTGTCAAAAGCAAGACCAATGGAATCTTCTATGGAAGCCAGGGTTGCAGCAGGAGAAATTGGTGGTCTGTAAAATGTACCCAACAATAATTTTCTATTATGAATGTTGAGTTCCATCCAAATGCATTCTATTCTATTCTGGAATTTCGAGATCTAATCTACGGCGTGAATATACATTGTTTTTTATGTAAACACAAATACCTCCGTGACTATCCCCTTAATTCATTCTCTCCCTTCCGCTGATTCAAGAAGGGCAGTTACCAGTTGCTGGCGAAAGAACTGTTTAACCGCTTACGTATAAGTCTGTCCAGGAAACGTGTGGATAGATAAACTGACCGGCCCAAAAATGACCTGAAATAGTGTTGACTGGGCCGTTAAACACTAAAACAAACAAACAAACAAACAAACAAATATGTTGTGAGCCTCGTATTGTGCGTTGGCAGGGATGTTCTTTTTAAGTCCTACTATTCTTTGACTATATAGAGCCGTGTACCCAAGAACTGGTCTCATTTGGTCAGATTATATCGACGAGGTAGCACTCTAAAGTAAACAGAACAAAATGGACAAAATCGGTGAGTGAATGTTTGAGTTTTACGTCTCACCAACAGCTAAGGTGATACGGAGATGCGACCTCAGTTTAAAGACTCATCCGAAAGTCTGGAGAAGCCCGGGGTATATCCTGCAACCCCTGGTTCACAAGGCGAGTAGCATGACCACTACACCACGGAGGCGTCGCAAAATCGGTGAAATTGCAGTGATCCAATATTTGCATAAAAAAGCTTTAACACCTAAGGATATCCATAATGATATGGTAGCGACACTAGGGAAAGATGCCCCTTCATATGCTACAATGATAAGGTGGGTGGTGGAATTTAAGTGCGGCAGACAGAACATTGAGGATGACCCCCATCCTGGAAGCCTGTCAGTGTTGCAACCCCAGAAATGGTCAATAAAGTCCTCCATGATATTGTTATGACTGATAGACGAGTCACAGAAAGTTATACAGCCAGTACAGTTGACAGTTGACGGGAAAGAGTACATTCCATTCTGACAGAGGATCTTGCAATGAGAAAGCTTTCGGTCTGATGGGTACCAAGACTTCTGACAGTTGAGAAAAAGCACACCAGGCGCACATTATCGCGTTCTAATCTTAACTTTTTAGCTTTCTACAGAGATTTAGTTTTTAGGCTGAAACAAGGGTCCATCATTTTATCCCCCAGAGACCAAGCAACAATCGAAACAAAGGAATCACCCTGGCTCACCCCCGCAAAAGAGAAAGACTGTTCAATCAGCTGGGAAGGTTATGGGCTCGGTTTTCTAGGATGCAGATGGTATTCTGCTGATAGAATATCTCCAAAAGGGACAAGCAATCAATGGCACATACTATGCTTCACTTCTGACGCAGTTTGGGGAAAATATTAAACTTAAGCGCAGCGGAAGCTCACTAAAGGTGTGTTGTTCCAATAGGAAAATGCTCCTGTTCACCAGTCTGTCATTGTTATGGCTGTCATTCACGATTGTGGCTTTAAATTGATTGAGCATTCACCTTATTCACCTGATCTCACTCCATCAGACTTTCATCTATTTCCAAATCTGAAAATGGCTATTTCAGGCACCCACTTTCAGCCCGATGATGACGTCATATATGCAGTGGATGACTCTCTGAACAGCCAAGAAAAGGAGTTCTATAATAGTGGCATTGAGGCCCTTTAACACAACTGGCAAACGTGTATATAGTCGAACTTCGATGGCTCGAACCCCTATGGGACCTTGGAAATTTGTTCGAGACAGCGGTAGTTCGAGCCACTGTTGTATCTTCCAGAAAACATAACGTTTTTTTTTTTTACTTCTATTCGGTGTTCTGTAACATAAATGTATGCTGTGTGTACCCATTAGAATCGCCTCATCGAGGCGATTCTAATGAGTACATACAGCATACATTTGCAAGAAAAAACTCGAAAATTTCCTAAATTATCCCACACTTATTCTTATGCAGAGGAATTCTCTAGGGACTCAAAAACGGGTTCGACTCAGCCATGGTAAACGAGCCATCGGTGTTCGAGCCATCGAAGTTCGACTGTAGATACTGAAGGGGAATATGGTGAAAAATAATACAATATGTCCGACAAAATTTTAGGACCTCCGAACTAGTTGGAATAAACGTTTTGTCAAGACGGATCGGTCAGTCGAAGTTCGCTCAATGCGGCGTCTGATCAGGGTTAAATCAAATGGTTTTAAAATGACCTGCTAGGCTCACCAGAGCCGAAGCTTCGGGGGAGCTTATAGGATAGGCAGTTGTCCGTCGTCGACATTCGTCGTCGTCATCCGTCAACACTTAAACGACATCTCTGAAGTCACTGGACCAATTGAGCTCGAATTTCATCAGTAGCATCCTTGGGCTGGGGGATTATAAGTTGTGTTTTTATGAAAGTCGGCTCAGTAGTTTGGTTGCTATGGCAATATAGAGTGTTTATGAAATTCGGCCCTTTAGTTTAATTGCTATGGCAACTTAGAATTTCCATTGACTTATAATGGGGAAAATTGAAAATGGATTTACTGCCATACCTTTGCAGATATTTTGACAAAACTTTCATAGAAGTATTTTGTAAGCAACCAACTATCTGTCATATGATTTTAGGCCAACTGCTCACTATTATTGGTTGCCATTGAAACCAAAATGCCCCAAAATAGAAAATAAAAATAAAAATCATCTTCTCAAAAACCATATGGTCTATGTAGCTGAGACTTTATGGAAATATTCATCATATTTGCTTAAACAGATTTTGTGTTTTTATGAAATTTGGTTTTTTAGTTTGGTTGCTGTGGCAACTTAGATTTTCCATAGACTTAAAATGGGGGAAATTGAAAATTTGCATTAACTGCCAATCCTTAGCAGATATTTTTGAAAAACGTTCATAGTAATATTCTGTAAGCAATCTTCTATCTGCCTTACGATTTTAGGCCTACTGCGCATTTTTATTGATTGCCATTTGAATCTAAAAAAGGAAAATAAAAATACTTAAAAAAGTCTAAATGCTTTATGAGGCTGAGACTTTATGGATATATTTACCATATTTGCCTTTACAGGTTTTGTGTTGTCGGTTTTTTTTGTTTTTTTGTTTTTTTTGTTTTGGTTTGTTATGTTCGTTGACCTTGGTATATCTCCTTTTCCTACCCACTGGGACTTTGCCAGCAAAATGCCTAGAGAACTGCTTTATCTTCTACTGACATTGAAATCATGGTCATTATGCCTCATTAATCAACTTTCCTCACTACTTTGATTTTTGTTAAACCTTATCCTACTGAATACCACAACCCTCTACCTTTAAATTTGTTTGTTTGATTTGAGGTTTTACATCCCCGCCAACACTGTAAAGGTCATTTTGGAAACGTTGCTTCCAATTTTGTGGGACTTTTAGCCGACATCTCAGGTCCTGTCACCCAATGAAACCAATAGGGTTTATAAGCATGGACGGTCCGACTCGCATCGCTTTGCCTGGGCAGGCTTTGATCCTCTAAGTGATTCACCAGTACTCACGTGCGGCTGGTTTCAGCTCTGCGTGGAAGCAGCATGCTGCCCATCTATTTCTTCAAGCCCCTTTGGGCGGGGGCCGCCCTACCTTTACAAAAAGGGCGGGGGCCGCCCTACCTTTACAAAAAGGGTTAAGCTCGAACTACCCCTGTCTCGGAAAAAAATCATTGTTCCAAGGCTGTTCATGCCATTGAAGTTCGTCGTTATAATGCGTCAAAATGCATGTTAATGTCATTACGAAAACACGCCTATACAAATACATTGTAAACTTTGTTGCCGAAACTGAAAACATTGGATGAAAAATTGTGATATTTTTCTTATATCTGCTCAAAACATAGATTGTGGGTACTCGTTAGAACCGCCTCATCCAGGCGGTTCTAACGATTACCCACAATCTATATTTTAGAGCAGAAAAAAGAAAAATAAGGTTTACCCCCTGTAAACCCTATTTTTACTGTATAAAAGTGGAGTTCAAGTGGGTCAAATTATATAGGCGTGTTTTCGTGATGTAGTGAAATGATGCGCGGTTCACTTCAAAAGTCAGTCATCATGCCTACGCCCCGTCCTTGTCTCGTATACTTGGTTGTTTCGTAGGCTTAAATGCATGTAGGATGGGTGAAATTTGAAATAAATAAATCATACGACGTCGTTGTTATACAGTGGATAACGTCGTGTGATAACATAAGAATCTTATATGGGTGTATGAGTGGCCCGAGGGTCACTGTCCGGCATCACGAGGCTTGCCGAGTGATGCCGGACAGTGATCCCGATGGACGGATTTTTCTATCCACCCCTCACACCCATATAGGATTCTTTTTCTTGCATGCCTCTCATTTCTTAGCTTGGAGTTTTAATGCTGCAGTCACTTCAGTTACCGACGTCCGCCATATTGTGATGACAATGCAGGAATGTTTGTTGACGTCACGTAACGTGCTATGACGTCAACCTTAACGACGGCGCATAAGAGGTCGTAATCAACCAGTGCATTTAATAAACACGCGATTATATTCGATTTTGGGTCGGAACACCAGGGTCAGAACATGAATTTCTATCCTAGGGTAATATCACGGATTTCCTTGTCTGGTGTGCAAGAAATATCGTATGACCACACGTGTAATAACACTTAGACGGGAACAAGTAACGTCATGACGACGTCGATGTCAACCATGCATTTTCTGTTGAAGAATTGTCACTTTTCAAGGCAGTAAGATCCAGTTCAGAATGATCATATGATAAACAGAATCTTACACTCGTGGTCATTTCATATGAAATTTTTGAAACTCGCCAAAGGTTCGTTTCATAAATTTCATATATAATGACCACTCGTGTAAGATCCTCTATTTATTACATTTTAGTAGTGATTTCTCAGTGAATTATAACTCTATATTACATGCATTACAGAGAAATACCATGATTTCTACCAGACATAAACTTGGTATTTTCCTTTTTGCTAAGAAGAAATATTTCCTCTTAGCCGGGGAAATAAATCCCTTCAGCTGGAACTACTTTATGTACAAGATACGAGATACCGCTTTGCAGTGAAATTGTTCTATTCAAACGCGGGAAAGTTTCAATCACGGCGACGTTATTCATGACGTCATTGTAATGGCGTCTAAGAAATATCAACAGACGTTCAGAATGCGTGACGTTTGAGTCGGATGCAACGCTGAAACAAAAGAAAACATGGATATGACCATTGATTAGGATGTAAGTTTTGCTTTATTTAATCTAACGTTTTACTTGTTTTATCACTGAAACACAATGTTTCTTCTATTTTTGTTCAAAACTGTAGAAAGCGCTTTCAAAATGGCGCCCATCCAGTTGTTCTTCCACCCAGATTCTGTAACACTTCGCTGATTGAACCGTTTACATGAGCTGTAAACAGTCAACTGAACGGGCATTCAGATCCAAAATTCAAGATCCAAACTCTCCTAAAAGTCTATGGAAGTGCATGTAATATACAGATTATACATTTCTCCTATTTGAAATATGGGATTTATAAACCTCGGGAGGTAAAACAATCCGTTAAAGAAACTCGTGCTTCATACTCGTTTCTTTATCGGATTGTTTTACCTCCCTCGGTTTATAAATCCCATATTTCAACTAGGAGAATGAATAATCTATATATAATTTACCGAGATATTTTTTTTTTCATTTCGAATGGATTGACGTCATTAATGCTAGGCGACGCGTCTGACTTGTGATCAGAAGGACGCGGGTTCGATACCTGCCGGGGTCGGCAACTTTCTTTCGCGGAGATATATCATGGAATCTTTTCTACGGTCATTTTCTCCTTTCCGCTGATTCAAGAAGGGCAGTTGTCAGTTTCTGGCGAAAGAATGTGCACTTTACTGGTTAACCGCTTACGTATAAGCCTGCCCAGGACAAGTGTGGATAGGTAAACTGAGCGGCTCAAAATGAGCTAAAATAGTGTTGACTGGGCCGTTGCTGACTCTTTTTTTTTTGTTGTTACACCTATAACAATAGTTGACTTTTGGCGGACAATCTGATAAAAAACATAGAAATCAGACTCCAGTTTTCACGTCCATTTGACGTTTTTTAGGAAAGACCTGCAACACGAAGATAAAGTATGATTTTCTTGAAAATATACAATGTAGTTCTAATTCCATGACATTGTTGTAACTGTATTTCAAGCACAGAATGATTTTTGCATTGAAAGGAAAACAAGACGGCGACTGATCACGCCTTCTGAAATCCTTGTCCTGACTGGAATTTTTTTTTGTTTGAAATCAGAATGGTTGAATTTGAAAATTCGAAGGTAAATTATGAATGGAAATGTAATAATATTTTATTTTGTTGTTTTGATTGATCACGGAGAACTAATTCACTCGTTTTCTAAGGCTTTCGTTTAAAAAAAACTCGTTCACTATCGCTCACTCGTTTTTTTACTCGTCTTGTGAAGTAATTCACCGTAATTGATAAAAATAAATAATTTTACGGCCCAGTCGGCGGAGCTTCTTTTGCACGACTTATTTATCTATTTACTTTATTGAGACGGTTCCAATGTATTCGTGGGCGTTAGTGAGAAATAACATCACGTGAACTAGTCCGTGAAATAAACATCCCATAAACCCCACTTTTTATAGAGAAAACAGACGTTTTAAAGGGGTATACAATATTTTTCTCATTCAGTCTGTCAGTCTAAGACATAGGGGTAACTAATTTGCATATTTAATCCACCAGTGGATTATCGAATTTATTACATGGCAGACGCGACGTCGTATGATTTATTTATTTATTTATTTATTTATTTAATTTTACCGCCTTACCTCTTTTAACTTCCTTCGCAGTTAATATGTGGCTTTGCTATGAATTTAGTTACCCAGATGAAAGCTTAATTACGTGACTTTTGACGCATGGTTGAAATTTAGCAAGTACAGGACAATACCTCAAAGATTATCTGTGTCACCACCAAAGATTCGGCTCAGCCTGTGCATCCACTCAATGTTTTCGAGTACTTTCATTAAAGACTTGTAGACAGACTTACAGACATAGATTCGAAGATGCTGACTAGACTATGCATATGAACCTAATGATTTGCAGTATCTTTTAATGGACACCGGCTCAGTCTTTCCAGCTGTTGAAAATCAAATCTTTGTCCGAAAAAGAAAGTAAAAAAAACTATATTAATCAAAATAACAGCATTTTAATTGTTAAGTATATTGACATAATTAAGAAGTAAAAACCAGTTGGATGCAAGCTGTCCCTCCTCTCGCTAGGTCAAAATCCTAGATACTGTAAATATAATCTGTAAAATGCCAATTACAACAATTGTCGTCTGCTTTGCCGTCTGCCAAGTACTTTAAAATTAGGTTTTGCAAACTGTTTGGATCCAGATCAGATTGCTCCTCTAGGAGAAGTCTGATCTGGGTCCACACTGTTTGCCTATATGAAAAAAAATACTTCTAAAATGTTCGCGCGAAAAATTCAGCAGATGACATAAGCAGACGACAATTCCAGATGTAGTTTTTCTGGGTAGCTTAAGTGTTAAGAATAAGGAAAACATCTTGTGGAGTGATTACTCTTTAAAATCAAAACACTGCGAGTACTTGTGGTTCGATTGTGAGTACTTGTGGATCGATTGTCTCTGTATTCTTGATCGAAACTTAAACTGTTTCGTTTAACCCTTAAGTTCCAGTTTTTAAGCAAACAGTGTAGACCCTGATTAGGCGCTGTTATTATTCTATAAATAATCCTAATAATAGTTTGTCTGTCATTACTGGCAATGACCACTCATAGTCATCTTTGAGAAATGTTACTGTTTGTGTGTTCTAAGACAGCTGATGAGACCGATTCTATCTCTGAACTGTCTGTTGCAGAAAAGCAACAGAGGCTAGAGGAAGACAGCTCTGTTGGTGATGCCTTAGCTCTGGCTTTGTGCTGCTGTATACGTTTCTGCTCAGCTTCACTGATATTCACTGGCACCCCTTCTGATGAGACCTCGCCACTTTTCTCTGTCCTGTGCAATTTGTTCCCACAACTCTGTTGGAATGTTGAAGTCCCTGAGGGACGCTTTGAGGGTATCCTTCTGGCCGCCTTGGGAGCGTTTGCCCATTTCTAATTCTCAATAGAAAATTTTCTTTGGCAAACTTTCCTCAGACATTCTTGTAACATGGCCTGTCCATCTTAACTGTGCTAGTTTCAGAAGAGTATATAAACTTTGCATCCATGCCCTGTTGCCAGGATTGCATGCTTGGGAGTCTTGATACGACCATGAGATGAGCATTGAACGATATCTTGACCCAACATTATAATGCGCTTTTCATCGGCAGAATTTTTGCATTCTGGTGCTTGGTTAACATCAAACTCATCAGTCACAGAAATTACCCATCTAAGTAGCCAGTATAGGCTTTCTGGCACGACCTTTTTTACAATTCTTCACTGTTAAGTCATTAACATCAAGGGGCTGGATTAAAATTCCAGAACTAGTGTAAATGTCAGACTTTATGATCATAGCAGCTTTATAAAAGCCTTGTTTTCTCTGAAACATCTCCAGGTGAAGCCATATTGTCCTTGTCGGGTAAAGAAACAAACAAACAAGCGACCTTTATTCGTTCATTAGGTATTCTTTAGTTAGTTTTTCCATTAAACCAGAGTAACGTGGTTTTGTTTGATTTGAGGTTTAACGTCCCCGTCAACACTGTAAATGTCATTTTGGAAACGATGTTTCCAATTTTGTGGGACTTTTACCCGACATTGAGATGAAATGACATCTCAAGCCCTGTCGCCCAATGAAACCAATAGGGTTTGTTAGCATGGACGATCCGCCTCGCACCGCGGTTCCTGGACAGGCTTAGATCCTCTTAGCGGTTTACCAGTGCTAGTGTGCGGGCCGGATTCAGCATCGTGCAGCCCATATATTTCTTCAAGCACCTATGGGCGGGGGCGAAGAGTAACGTGGACTTTAGGACTGAAGACTGAAGAGTTTTATGCTTAGTAACTTTGGGTCGATTGACAAACAATCGATCCAAATATATGTGTCACCCTTATCAATGTGAGCCTTCTCTTCTTAAATGAAAGAATTCGCCCCTAAGGAGCAAATTCTTGCCTTTTACGAGTAGACCCCCGTTTCAGACCATCTCGATTAACCTGAAAGTAAACGTTGTCTCAAAAGTCAGTGGTTGGTGGATCGATTGCAAACTGGGAAAACGGTCGTGAACAAAGACATAGTGTGGGTTATATTTTCTAGTCCTTTGGGATCAGTGATTCCATTACAGGGTTCGAAAATGTTTGCGGGTCACTGATGAGGCCTAGTTGGCCTAAACTAGTTGGGCCCCGTCAAGCGATTTTGGTACTTATCGCCTATGCGAGCAGCGAAGGTTCAGGCGAGCCTGCGCATCCGCGCAGTCTCGCAAGAACCTTCGCTGCTCGCTCATACAAGCAGTGAATCAAGAGGAACCTTCAGACAGAAAGCCATATCCCTGGCACCTCTGAATGGCCGGGCATGCGCAGTTAAAATTTGTCATGACGGAATGCTCGAAGACACAAATTCGCTTGGCGGTGCTCAATAAGTCTGGCCCAGAACAATCTTGTACACTCCACAGTTTTCAGTTCTGTGTTGTGGACCTGCTTCCTAAGGATTGCCATTTTTTTTTTCAGAACATTTAACTTCAACACAGCTGGGGTTAAGGACTATGTGTGCCGCGGCCTTAAAAACTCCCCCTTCCCCTCATCACAGTGTGTGTTACAGTTTCTAGTCCTTTGGGATCAGTGATTCCATTGCATGGTTCAAAAATGTTTGATGGTCACTGATGAGGCCTAGTTGGCCGAAACTAGCTAGCTAGCATGGCCCAGAAAAATCTTGTACACTCCATAGTTTTCAGTTCTACGCTGTATTCCTTGCTTCCAAAGGATTGCCCATTTTTGCAGAACATTTAACTTCACCACAGCTGATGTTAAGGGAATGTGCGGTGGCCTAAAAAGTCTCCCTTCCATTCATCATAGTCATGTCGAACTATAACGGACATCAAGGTAACTTGTCGGTTAAAGTTAATACATAGATTTTTATAGGAACTTGATAATTATTTCTCCATAAAATAAAAACTTAAACGAATATCTTTTCTGTGCGAGGGGCTCGTGATTTTACATTCTTTTTCGAATATCCACATGTATTTTAATGAAATTTTATGAACAACTTTTTAGTCCTTTTTTACATATATTTGGAAACACACTCTAAATGTATAGAATATATAGTAAAACTACTGAATGCAGCGACAAAAACGGATGAATTTTTAGCTTAGCAGAGCCGAAGGCTCCGGCGGAGCTTATAGGATAGGCAGTTGTCCGTCGTCGTCTGCGTCTGCGTCGTCTTCGTCAACATTTTCAAACGACATCTCCCCTGAAGCCACTGGGCCGATTCAGCCCAAATTTCATCTGTAGCATCCTTGGGCAGGGGGATTGAAAGTTTGTGATTTTAATGAAAATCGGCTCATTAGTTTGGTTGCTATGGCAACTAAGAGTTTCCATAGACTTATAATGGGGAAAATAGAAAAATGGCATTTACTGCCAAGCCTCTGCAGATATTTTGACAAAACTTTCATAGAAATGTTCCATAGGCAATCTACTATCTGCCGTATTATTTTAGGCTTTCTGCTCATTTTATTGGTTGCCATGGAAACCAAAATGCAAAAAAATAGACAAAAAAATACTTAAAAAATCATCTCCTCTGAAACCATATGCTCTAGGAGGCTGAGACTTTATGAAAATATTCACCATATTTGCCTTTGCAGGTTTTGTGTTTTTTATGAAATTTGGCCTTTTAGTTTTGTTGCTATGGCAACTTAGAGTTTCCATTGACTTATAATGGGGAAAACTGAAAAATGGCATTTACTGCCAAGTCATTGCAGATACTTTGACAAAACTTACATAAACATGTTCCTTGAGTAAACTTCTCTCAGCCATATGCTTTTTTTGTCAACCTGGGGATCCCCTAGGTCGTGCCGGGGCCTTGCCCCTCCCCGTCCACTTCATAAAATGCCTTATATCTCAGAAACTTTTCAGATCCCAACCCCTAAACCATATATATTCTTGTTCCTTATGATAAGATGCATTAAATGACACCAAACTGGGGTCCCCCAGGATGTGCCGGGGACATGCCCTGCCCCCCCCCCCCCCATTTCATAAAATGTCATTTATCTCAGAAACCATTCAGATCCCCACCCCTACTAAACTATATATACTCTTGTGCCTTATGCTAAAATGCATTAAGTGACACCAACCTGGGGGTCCCCCGGGATGTGCCGGGGACATGCCCCACCCCCTCCACTTCATAAAATGCCATGTATCTCAGAAACCATTGAGATCCCCACCCCTAAACCATATATATTCTTGTTCCTTATGATAAGATGGACTCAGTGGTTGCCATGGAAACCAAAATGCCAAAAAAGAAAAAAAAAACTTTAAAAATCATCTTCTCAGAAACCATATGCTCTAGGAGGCTGAGACTTTATGAAAATATTCACCATATTTGCCTTTACAGGTTTTGTGTTTTTTATGAAATTTGGCCTTTTAGTTTTGTTGCTATGGCAACTTAGGGTTTCCACTGACTTATTATGGGGAAAACTGAAAAATGGCATTTACTGCCAAGTCATTGCAGATATTTTGACAAAACTTACATAAACATGTTCCTTGAGTAAACTTCTCTTAGCTGTATGCTTTTATGTCAACCTGGGTGTCCCCTAGGTTGTGCCGTGGCCATGTCCCGCCCCCTCCCCTTCATAAAAGGCCATCTATCTCAGAAACCATTCAGATCCCCACCCCTAAACCATATATATTCTTGTTCCTTATAATAAGATGCATTAAGTGACACCAACCTGTGAGTCCCCCGGAATGTGCCGGGGACATACCCCACCCCCTCCACTTCATAAAATACCATTTATCTCAGAATCCATTGAGATCTCCATCCCTAAACCATATATATTCTCATTCCTTATGATAAATTGCATTCAGTGACACCAACTTGGGGGTCCCCTGGGATGTGCCGGGACCATGCCCAACCCCCTCCACTTCATAAAAGGCCAAATATTCCAGAAACCTTACAGATCCCCACCCCTAAATCATTTATATTCTTGTTCCTTATGATAAGACACATTCAGTGACACCAACCTAGGACCCCTAGGCTGCTCCCGGGCCATCCCGGGGGACCTAGGGTGCTCCCGGGCCATGCTTTACCCCTTGACTTCACAAAAGACCATATATCTGAGAAACTGTTCAGAGCCCCACCCCTAAACCATATATATTCTTTTAACTTATGATAAGACGCAATAAGTGACACCAGCATGCGGGTCCCCCCGGGGTGCTACGGGCCATGCCCCACCCCTTTACATCATTAAAATCCATATATCTCAGAAACCATTCAGATCCCCACCCCTTAACCATATATATTCTTGTTCCTTATGATAAGACTCAATTTCATAATAGGCCATATATCTCAGAAACCATTCAAATCCCCATCCTATAATCACATATATTCTTGTTCATTGTTATTAGACACATTGAGTCACCCCCGTCTTTGGGGGTCCGCAGGGGCCATTTCTCTCCCTGCCACTTCATAAAAGTGCCTCATATCTCAGAAACCATTCAGATCTCCACCGTTTAACCATATATACTCATGGCCCTTATGATAAGACATATTCATTGACAACAATCTTGGGCTTTTCTGGGATCTGCCATGCCCGATTCCCTCCATTGCTTAAAAGGCCTTACATCTCAGGAACCAGACATATTCCCACTGATAAACCATATATGCCTTTGTTCCTTTTGATAAGACGCATTTAGTGACACCAACCAGGGCTCCATTGGGTCCATGCCCCGATCTCTCTACTTTATAAAACACCTAATATTTCAGATACAGTCCACATGGGTGCTCATTTGGGTATGGGGTTTGTTTGGGAGACTTTATAATTGGTATAATAAAATCATGTTATAATACATGGCTGCCATTGGGCAGCGTCCACCTGAGCTCTTGTTTATGAACTTTGGCTCTTTGGTTTGTTTGCTATGCCAAGTTTACATTGTCCTATAAAGGGGAAAATTGAAAAATGACATTAATGCCTTTCAAGATATTTTGTCACACTTTCATAGAAATGTTCCTTTAATAATGTTCTTTTTGGCCTATTTATTGCCTCAGATGGGAAATTGTCAATTGTCATCTGTTATCCTGCAACAACACAGTCAAGCGACATCGAATCTAAAGCTACGAGGCTGATTGGGTCCACATTTCATCTGTAGCATTCTAGGGCACAAGGCTTCCATGGTTAATTAAAATACATTGCTGCCAGTGGGCAGTGGCCCCCTGAGCTCTGGTGAGGATTGTGGCCCATGGGCCTCTTGTTTGTAAATTGTTATATCGTTTCTGTGCCAGCGGGAGTAAATTTGCAAATTTAGTGTGAACACATCAATATAAAGTTTGTGAAATAAAAATGAAAATAATTTGGTCCTTTTTGAAAATGAAATACACTACCTCCTTTTTCTTTTTCCAGTTTACGGTAGCAACCGGAAGTCAGCGGTTATCACTACGGTAAACAATAACAAAGACTATGTTACGCCTGCGATGTACTAATTATCCCCACGTTTTTCAACGAAAAGTGGGGATATTGTTATCGCCTCCGTCCGTCCGTCCGTCCGTCTGTCTGTCTGTCCGTCTGTCCGTCTGTCTGTCCGGCTATCTCCTCCTAAACCGTTAGCCGGAATTCAACCAAATTTGGTATGCGAGTTGCTTACATGAATGGCTTGCGCAAGAGCACATTTTTTTTGTCCCCGCCCCAAGGGCCCTGGGGAGGGGTCAAAAGGTCAAATTTTGACCTACTGTGGAGAAAACGTGGGGATTTGCGATGGCTTGCCATCGACTGCGCGCTCTAGTTGACAATTTGTAATTAATATATCATTTATGTACATTATTCTTTATTCAGTTTTTTTTTTCGACTCGCACCGCTTTTCCTGGGCAGGCTTAGATCCTATAAGCGGTTTACCAGTACTCGAGTGACGGGTCGGATTCAGTTCTGCGTTGAAGCATCATGCAGCCTATCTATTTCTTCAAGCTCCGATGGGCGTGGGGTGGGGGCGACGTTACATTATAACACTATCTCTACATTCTTAAATTAGAACAGTGACCTATAAAATACATATAAAGCGGTCCTCAGACTTCATACTGATGCCTCAAAATCGTTCCGATGTCACCTAGGTAACCATGGCTAGGTAATTGAGGCTTTGGGCAGATAACCATTTATTTTCCATGGTGTACGCGTTAATTCCCTTGATTATCAGCACAGATGAGAGAGGAAGTGTCCGTGTAAGTCCGGTATGGTGGGTTATATTTTCTAGTCCTTTGGAATTAGCGATTCCATTGCAGGATTCGAAAATGTTTGAGGTTCACGATGAAACTAGCTAGTCTGGCACAGAAAAATCTTTTACAGTCCATAATTTTTCAGTTCCGTGCTGTGATCCTAGCTTCCAAAGGATTACCCCTTTTTCAGAACATTAGACTTTTTCGATGAACCCTTAAAATTACGATAATACCCGTGCGACATAGGGCATTTTTCACATCTCTAAAATGGTTACTTTTCTGATGAAAATCTATGGAATATTTTTGTTATTTTTGCTTCAAACATAGGTTATGGGTGCTCGTTAGAACCGCCTCATTGAGGCGGTTCTAACGAATACCCACAACCTATGTCTTGGAGACGAAATAAGAAAAATAATGTATACCTCCGTAAACCCCAGATTTCTCTATATAAAGTGGGGTTTAAGGGGGTGTTTATTTCACGGACTTGTTCACGTGATGAGTGAGTGAATCCGGTATTTTAAATCAAACAGTGTAGACCAAGATCAAACTCCGCGTTCTGTGGCTCCTGATCTGGAAATGAGCACAGTCCAGATTTGATAAGTGAAGCGCTGCATGGTGCAGTGGTAAAGCATCGGACTCAGGATCGAGAGATGCCGGGTTCGATCCCCACGAGCATCAAGTGTTGTTTCATTGAGCAAGAGACTTTATCCACATTGACCATTACTGGTTTAATACCCAAGAAGAAAAGGGGGCACATGTTTTCTTGGTTTTGTTTGGTTTGGTGTTTTACGGACCAGTCAAAATTATTCAAACCATGTCGAACTGAGCAGTTTACCAATGACACTTTTCCTTGGCAGTCATATACAGTAAAATTCCTATTTTGGACCACCTTTGGGACCTTTTTGAACAATCCCAAAGGTGGTCTGTTACTATAGTGTATATACAGGATGTAGAAAACCATAAAAGGGGAACCAAAACTTTTAAATATGATTAAGAAAAAAGCTCCATCTTAATTTAAGGGGAATGGAAACACCTGGTAGATTTGGCCGCCATTTTTCAAAGGGATATAACTTTCGGGACTTCCTGTTCGCTATTCTATAAGCTCTGTCCCACTGAAAAAAGGGGTCTACTCTTAAAGGAAAGAATTTGCTCCCCAGGAGCAAATTCTTTTCTTTAAGAGTTGACCCCTATTGAAATGGGAGACAGAAATACTTTTGCAGGAGTTGCCTCCCCTGAAGGTGTTCCCATTTTCCTTAAGCGGCTTCACTGTGCATAAGTGATTAAACAATTAAGTGTCCCGTTGTGCTGGAAGCTGACAGCTGGGGTTTACGGGAGTATTCCTGATTTTTTATCTTTTGTTCAAATACATATATTGTGGGTACTCGTGAGAACCGCCTCATTGAGCACCCAAATCAAATAAGAACAATAAAAAATAAAATATCTGAAAAATGTTTGTTTTGGATATAGAAGGGAAGTCATTTTAGCACACATATGTGTCATCGTTAAGCATAACAAGAAAAATTAGTTACATGTTATACTGAGGCTTTGCTAAACATAAGGATTGATTTCCTATCTCCAGAACAAGCATTTTTCAGATGAAAATCAGTGATCTTTTCGTATTTTAACCCATATATGACAATGGATTTTTTTTTTTTTTTTTTTTTTGGGTTTGGGTTTTACGGCCCTTTCAAGATTATTTCACTCATATCGAGCCGATCGTTAATCATAGGTGGGCGAAAACCGGAGTACCCGGAGAAAAACCACCTGACCTTCCGTTGCAGAACTTGGCGTCTCACACGTGACCCGGGCGAGGCTCGAACCCACGGCGGTGAGAGACCTAATGACTAAGAGTCAGCGCTCTTATCCATTAGGCCACGGAGGCCCGTTTATATGACAATGGAATCTTCCACCTAGTTTGTTTGGAGTGGTCCATTTCTAATTATAGGGGTGTCATGTTTGGTTTTCTTTGTGGCAAATTTTACAAAAACGAATGTTCCTTAAGCAAACAGTGTAGATCCAGATCAGACGCCGCGTTCTGCGGCGTCTGATCTGGATCTACACTGTTTGCCAATGTCCCAGAAAAGGGCCGCTAGGCATATATGGGTTAAGTTCAAACATTGATTGTGGGTTCTAAGCAGAACCGACAATCTATGTTCATCAGCAATAAAGAATCTACCGTATAAAGGTATAAAACCTATTATTCCTAATCTAAAGCTGGATTTTCCAGGGTTCTCATTTCACAGACATTTTAATGTAATGCCATTTCCTCCCATCAAGTATCAGCTCAAAGTCAGGTCCTGGAGAATATGTGAAAATTTGACAAGCTACTGACACACGGACGACAGACAGGTCATGTAAAAACTTGGGCCTATATGATGATCTGCAGCTTTTGAGCTACATGTAATAACTCGCAAACAATCAAAAATTATAATTACACACTGCAAACATCAAAGGTTTTGTTTTTAAAATGCAACTTTGGACATATTTTAATCAAATCAAAGCACTGACAGTACTTGTCTCTGGAGAGATGTCGCAGCTTAGTGTAGCTCGCCCGTTTGTTGCCTTGTTTTCCTGTTTTCATATTCGCATATGTATAAAGGTACCAGGCAATAGGAGAAATACATGTAAGCTTTAGGTGTCTTAATATGAACCCGCCACACATCCCTCAACTTTGTGCTTTCATTCATTCCTTTTTTTTTTTTTTTTTCTTTTTTTTTTCAGTTGTAATGCCACCCATGTGAGATAATGATGCACTTTCAGTTGTTACGCCACACATGTGAGAAATATTTGACTAAATCATTCAAGCATGAAATATAGTTCACGCCAACCAAGATACATATGTATATTTTATGTCAATCATTAGGTCATCCGGAAGTTATAACCCCGGTATGAAATTTCTCCATCCAGTACACACTGTAAGGCAAAAATCACTCAGCCATGAAATGCACAGGTCACACTGCCCTTGAATATGTGTTCAGACCAATCATCGGGTCAGCTGAACTTATAATCCAGATATGACATTTCTAATTATAAGTCAAAATCACTGTACAATGAAATATAGATCAAACTGACCTAGATATATTTCTATGTCAATCGTCAGGTCACATGGATATCCCATGCACGATATTGCTCCAATAACCACTATTCAAGTAGAAGGCAAAGTCACTGAACCATGAAATATAGGTCATGCTTAACTTGATATAAATTTCGAGACCAATCGTCGCATCTCATGCAGCTTATATGCATGGCACGTGTATAGTCTTTCAAAACGCAGTGAGACGTGACTGCACTTTTAATTTTGGACTAGTCCGTGTTTTAGGTAAGTCACCTTCAGTTGGGATTTTACTTTCAGAGATATAGTTTTACTGAGCTTCGTACTGCATCATACTAACCACTTGGTCATGCCTTCTACATAATGGCATTATCAAAAACGTATTTATAGTTTTAAAATCCGGTTAAAAATGAAATCCGAAACCTGCTTCCCCTAAAACATGGAATAGTCTTGCCACGCTTGAATGTTGAACTCTCAAAGGTCGTTGATAAACTATACATGGTGACCAAATAGTCTTTTTTCCATCGCATGGCTTTCGTTCTTTTGTTTGGGTACTCCGGTTTTCGCCCACCTCTGATTAACAATCGGCTCGATATGAGTGAAATAATCTTGAAAAGGCAAAATCACATAGTTTTCCAGTAAAAAGGCAAAATTACTTAACCACGAAATAAAGTCACGTTGAACTAGATATGAGTTGCGGTCGATCATCTGGTCACAAGGAGCTAATATCCCAGGTATATGACATCACTCCAGGCCCCCGCCCACTGGGGCTTGAAGAAATAGATGGGCTGCATGATGCTTCCACGCAGAGCTGAAACCGATCGCACACGAGTACTGGTAAACCGCTTAGAGGATTTAAGCCTGCCCAGGCGATGCAAGTCGGACTGTCCATACTTATAAACCCTGTTGGTTTCATTGGGCGACAGGGCTTGAGATGTCATTGCATCACAGTGTCGGGTAAAAATCCCACAAAATTGGAAGCAACGCAACGTCTCCAAAATGACCTATACAATGTTGACGGGGACGTTAAACCTTAATTAAAACAAACAAATGACATCTCTCCAATAAATAATGAACCGCAGCAGGATACTGGTAAATCGCTCAGAGGATCTGAGATAGACTGTCTAGGCAACGGGGTGCGAGTCCAACCATACAATAAATAAACCCTTTTGGTTTGTTTAGCCGGCAGGGCTTGAGATGCCATTTCATCCCAATGTCGATATGAGTCCCATAAAATTGGAATTGAAGTCTCCAAAATGACCTAAATAATGTTGACGATGACGCAAAACCTCAATTCAAACAACCAAGTCCTGAACATATAAAGTGAAATCACCCTGAAATTCAGGTCACCATGTTCTTCACTCTTTTACACTTAAACCAATGTCACATACAGTCGAACTTCAATGGCTCGAACACCTTTGGGACGTCGAAAATCTGTTCGAGACAGGAGTAGTTCGAGCCACTGAGGTTACTGTCAGGAGGCATAACGAGCTACTCTTAGACATCTTTTCGGTGTTCTATAATGCAAATGTATGCTGTGTGTACTCATTAGAATCGCCTCATCGAGGCGATTCTAATGAGTACACACAGCATACATTTGCAAGATAAAAGACTAAAATCTCCTTAATTTTACCCCACTATTTCTTATGTAGAGGATTTCGCTAGGGGCTCAAGAATGGGTTCGACACATACATGGTAAACGAGCCATCGGTGTTCGAGCCATCAAAGTTCTACTGAAGTAGGCTTTTAGCATAGTGGAACTGCATATGACATATTAAAAAAACCCATTGCCTCACCGCCAGCATTTAAACCTTTTTTTCTATCGTTCTTAATATGAATGATCTTTCATAAGTGACTGTCCAGATACAATCATTCAAAATTATTAATAATAATATAAGCCGTAATGCGCAAAACCAGAGCTCAAAATTAGCTCTTCTTGTACTTCATACAACAGACCGCATGCACATGAGTACTGTTTAGCCGCTTAGAGGGTCTAAGCCTGTCCAGGCAAAGTGGTGTGAGTCGGACCGTCCAATGCATATAAACCCTTTTGGTTTCATTGGGCGGCAGGGATCGAGATGTCATTCCATCATCTCAACGCCGGGTAAAAGTCCTACAAAATTGGAAGCAACAGCTTCAAAATGATCTGAATAGTGTTGACGAGGATCTGATTACAAATGAATGACTTGAAGGGGTAGATAAGAGCGCCGAATGTTAATCATTAGGTCTCTAACAGCTGTGTTTGGCTAGGGTCACATGTTAGACGACGTTCTGCAACTGAAATCAAGGAGGTTGTTCTCCGGGTACTCCAGTTTACAATTTTGCAGTTTTAGCTCCTAAAAATAGTTAACAAACTCGAACCAATAGTATCCCTAAGATCAAATGAACAAAAAGTCCTTTTTCAAGCCATTGCATTTGAAAACATATACATGTATGTACATTTTTTCAGTTCTTGACACACAAAAAAATCTACAAACTTGCAAGTAATAATAACCTTACAACCATTTATATGTTTTCATGGCAAAAAAGTGTCAGCCATGGGATTCGAACTCACAACCATAAGTTTATGGCGAGCACTTTACCACTGGGCCACCGTTCTCATTACTGCATATTTGTAATATTTAGCATATATATTATATTATAAACACTACAAAATATTCACCTTATTTGCATTATCTGCTTGTTCCTAGTCTGAAGGTTATCAGTGTTGGGGAAAAAAGGTAACCAGACCCCCCTGACCTTTTAAGGTCAGGGGGGTCTGGTTACCTGTTTTTCCAATATTGACAATGTGCAAGCTGGGAGCCAGCAAATAATGCAAATATGGTGAATAGGTCAGCTACTTGCAGTCGTTTCCCTGCCATATATCGAATGAAATTATTATGTTAAGAGCACCAAATGTTTCGTTTTACATGAAAAAGTATATCGAAAGCGAACCTCTGGTGCCAGAACATCACTAGCTGTAATTTCAGCTATGAGGTACTTCCAGTCGAGCTCTTCACCGGACGCAGAAGACGAAACTAATATAATACTGATTACGTAACTGAAGGGGTGTCGGGATATACACAAACTCGAGTAAACACTATACTTATCATCATTTACATAAATATTTTGAACATCTGAACAAACTTAATAAAAATCTATCATGTATTTTAATGTCTACCATTTCCTTTAAATAAATATCTGTAATGAGCATCAAATCTTGGAATATGGAATCCTGACATCCCCCTACTAGAAGAGTCCAAAATAATACCAAATTTAAGTATAGGCCTTTAAATGAGAATTCTATTAATTAACTAATTGAATAAGTATATATAGAATAACTAACGCCTAGAAAATGGTTGTTTTGGATATATGAAAGAATGCACTCTGTCACATGGACGTGTTGCCATATTGCGAACAATTAATTTATTCACCATATTTGCATTATTTGCTGGCTCCCAGCTTGCACATTGTCAATATTGGAAAAACAGGTAACCAGACCCCCCTGACCTTTCAAGGTCAGGGGGGTCTGGTTACCTGTTTTTCCAACACTGATAACCTTCAGACTAGGAACCAGCAGATAATGCAAATAAGGTGAATACTCCTGAAAACAGCTTGTTTTTGGGAAAGAATAGAATAAAATACTGTTTACGTCAATCTGATATAAGGTTATAATAACTCCGTAAATGCGTCCAGATGTTGCATGTTTCAATTATTTTCGAAATTAACCCATTTAGTACCAGAAACCCCAAAACGGGTACCCTAGCAAACAGTGCTGATCAGGGCCTCCGCTGTTTGCTAAGAGTTCAGTCATTTTCCACATGAATTTTGATGAAAACACCACCTGATACCCCTAAATTTTGAAATGGACTCCTGCTATATATTAGGATGAAGATTCCATTTGGTACAAAAAGGGTTAAGGCTGAATTACTATATGACCGCGATGACAATTTTTGTAAATCTTGACGATTTGCCTGAATTTGGTTGAAGTGACACTTATGAGGGTAGGCTGAAAAATTCTGAGCCTGACTAAGAAGCGGGCATCGAAGAGCCATGAAATTTTGTATTCATTAAATCCAAACCTTTATTACTTGATTTGACTCAAATGAGTTCAAGTTTACCTGCAATAACGTAGAAATTCTAGACTTTGAAAATTGATACTAGCACGTTTTTGAGAAAATGGACAAAATCTGGCATCGTGGTGTCAAGTACCTCCATAAAAAGGGGGTTAGCTCCTAAGGACATTCATGCTGATATGGTTGCTACATTAGGGGATGATGCTCCTTCGTATGCAACCGTGAAAAGGTGGGCAGCAAATTTTAAGATGGGCTAGGATATCCTTGAAGATGATAATCGGTGTGGACGACCCACAGCGGCAACAACTGAGGAAACCATCAGCCAAGTGCACAGGGCCGTGATGGATGACAGGCGTTTAACTGTGAATCAGTTAGCTAACACTGTTGGCATCTCCCGTGAACGAGTAGAGAACATTCTACACAGTGAATTAGGAATGTCGAAGGTTTCCGCCAGATGGGTGCCACGGCTTTTGATGCCTCGCCAAAAGTTGACCAGACTGAACCTGTCACAAGCCAACTTGGCTATTTTTGAAGCAGACCAAGATGGTTTTCTTGACAGGATGAATGTTGGTAGTATGGCCCATCTTCTTTCTTATGAATGTTTTCATTGCTCTTAAAGGAACTCATTTTTGATTTTTATTTGCCTTCACTGCAGCTGGTGTTGTGCCGTGTGGCGGCCGTAAAACGTCTCCCCGTACATCAACCATAGTGCAGTTTATATTTTACTTTTGATCCTTTGAGATCAGCGTGAATATTCTGAGAAATCGGAAATAAATTATTGGTTTGGACTCGTATTCTAGACAGGTTTTAATTATTTGGACCCCAGTTTGGTTTATATCAGTCTTTGAGTCGGCTGCCAGTTCGGAATTCGCAAATTTGCAGTATGTTTCCTCTTGCTTTCGTTGCCGGATCATCTCAGGGTCACTGATGAGGCTTTATTAGCCGAAACTACGTAGTATGGCCCATCTTCTTTCTTATGAATGTTTTCATTGCTCTTAAAGGAACTCATTTTTGATTTTTATTTGCCTTCACTGCAGCTGGTGTTGTGCCGTGTGGCGGCCGTAAAACGTCTCCCCGTACATCAACCATAGTGCAGTTTATATATTACTTTTGATCCTTTGAGATCAGCGTGAATATTCTGATAAATCGGAAATAAATTATTGGTTTGGACTCGTATTCTAGACAGGTTTTAATTATTTGGACCCCATTTTGGTTTATACCAGTCTTTGAGTCGGCTGCCAGTTCGGAATTCGCAAATTTGCAGTATGTTTCCTCTTGCTTTCGTTGCCGGATCATCTCAGGGTCACTGATGAGGCTTTATTAGCCGAAACTACGTAGTATGGCCCATCTTCTTTCTTATGAATGTTTTCATTGCTCTTAAAGGAACTCATTTTTGATTTTTATTCATCACTTTGAGCCAGAGACCAAAAGAAAATCAATGCAATGGAAGCACCCTGGCTCACCCCTCCAAAGAAGGCAAATGTCGTCTCCTCTGCAGAGAAGGTGATGGCATCAGTGTTCTGGGATGCCAAGGGCATAATATTCATAGATTACCTTCAAAAGGGCAAAACAATTAATGGGGAGTATTATGCAGATCCGATAAAACGATTGAGAAAAGCAATTAAGGCTAAACGACCCGGAAAATTGACAAAAGGGGTCTTGTTCCATCAGGACAATGCGCCTGCTCATAAATCGGTTGTCG
The DNA here is from genome assembly GCA_963580285.1 of Lucinisca nassula. Lineage (NCBI taxonomy): Eukaryota > Metazoa > Mollusca > Bivalvia > Lucinida > Lucinidae > Lucinisca > Lucinisca nassula. The sequence goes on from OY757012.1 coordinate 101,467,533, forward strand.
CAATGGCTGCTGTGCATGACTGTGGCTTCACACTTGTCGATCACCCTCCGTATTCACCTGATCTAGCTCCATCAGATTATTTCCTGTTTCCAAACATGAAAAAGCACTTGGCTAGGCAGCATTATCGGTCAGAGGAGGAGGTGATAGCTGCTGTGGAGGAGTTTTTCAGGGACCAAGATGAGACCTTCTATACCACTGGGATCCAAGGACTCCAACATCGCTGGAGGAAGTGTGTGGACAGGAAGGAAGACTATGTTGAAAAATAAGGCACTTTCAGCATGGACAAACCATTGAATCTTGGTCAGGCTCAGAACTTTTCAGCCTACCCTCGTATAGGCATCTTTGAGGCACCGCTCGCTAATATCTTTACATTTAGACAGCATACCCGAACGTCCTTCGTAGTTAAAAATAACAGTTTTCTCGCGAACAAAAACATGTTGTTTCTCTTGCAAGCATGGATTGTGGGTATTCGGTAGAACCAGTACATACAATCTATTTTAGAGCAGAAATAAGGGCGAAAATATATACCTTAATGGTTGTTTGTTTGTTTGTTTGTGTTGAGGTTTTACGTTCCCGTCAACACTATTTGGTCATTTTGGAGACATTACTTCCGATTTTGTGAGACTTTTACCCGACACTGAGACAAAATGACACCTAAAGCCTTACCTCTCAAAGAGACCGCTAGGGTTAAAGGAGCAGTCCGACACGAACCACTTTTTCTGGGCAGACTAAGACCTTCTAAGCAGTTTACCAGTATTCAAGTTCGGTTGGTTTCAGCTCTGCGCAGAAGCACCATGCGGCTCAGTATGTCTCTACAAGCCCCGGTGGGCGGGTATGCCCCTCATATATATATAAACCAGGGGCGTAGCTACCTGTACGCAGATAAGCATTTGCGTACATTACAGCGTAAACAATAGACGTAGAAGAAAAAGAAGAAGAAAAAGAAGAATAAGAATAAGAAGAAAAAGAAGCAAGAGAAGAAGAAGAAGAACTGTATGTGTCTAGGATATACGCAACACTATTTATTGGCTAGTTTGCCACGGGGACCGCACATACAGGAAAGACTTTGCTCCCTAAAAGGAGCAAATTATTTCCTGTAAGAGCGGTCCCCATTACGTAAACGACGTTATAATTTTTAGTATTTTCTTTGGTTTGCGTACAAATGATTTTCTTCTAGCTACGCCCCTGTAAACACCTATTTTGTTGGTACTTTTTAGAAACGTAGATTTCTGAAAAAAGAAATTAGTAAAATGTCCATTTCGCTATTTTAATGGTGCAACCAAAGATTCAATAGCCATGATTGTAACATATTAACCCATTCTAGGCGGGAAACAGACATATTTACGCAGTGAAAACAGACTCAGATCAGCCTGCGCATTCGCGCAGTCTGATCAGAGTCTTCTCTGATCGCATGTACCTACTATAGACTAATATGTATGCAAAAGAGAGACAAAAGCATAAGGTCTGGTCAAAGTGGATGGGTGCGCAGGTTGATTGGAGTCTGTGCTGGTCGCACCGGTCTTATTGTAGATTTTGTTATGCACTGGCGTATATGTGTCATCAGGACCCCTATGCATATTTCTGTATTGTTATACAGCATTCTTCAAATGCGCATGCGCAGGTATCTAGCGGAGCTAGAATTGAATAATATATGAGCCGGGAAACAGCATTTCCTACAATTTACATGTGCTCTCAGCGAAGAATCAGATCAGCCTGCGCATCCATATACTCTTACCAGAGACTTCTCTTGCTACGTGAAGGAGCATTGGACCCTTAGCTATCCTTAGAGCGCACAACGAAGACTCTGATCAGACTGCGCGGATGCGCAGGCTGACTTGAGTCTTCGTTGCATGCACATGCCTTATTGTAGGTTTTGTCGTATTTCTCCAAGCCCCGATGGGCGAGGGCCAGTCTCAGACTTCGATTTATTCAGATATGATATGTATCATTTTCACATGAGCCGGCCTCGGTAGCTTCAGTCGGATGCGCATCTGACTGGTGATTAGGAGGACGCGTGTTCGATACCTCAAATAAATTAATGTTATTAATCAAGTAATTGCGTATTGTCCCAGTTGCAGGCTCTCGGTCAGCTGTATTGGCCTCGGCCTTCATTTCATATTGGCCCAGTTACAGGTCCGAGGTCTGCTGTATTGGCCCGAGGCTGGAGGCCGAGGCCAATGCAGCTGATCTAGGGCCTGTAACTGGGACAATACGACATTACTTGATTAATGTCAATTTTATTAATTGACACCATTAAAAACATGATTATTGATTTTTGACCGCAGTGTAAATACGGATGACCTCCGAACAATACAGGATAGTCAATTAATAATAAATAGTCTTACATCACGAAAACAGACCTATATATAACTTTGATTCCTTGGCCCCATTTTTATATAGTAAAACTGGTGTTAATCTTATTTTTCGTATTTCTGCTCTAAAATATAGAAGTGGGTATTTTATATTTTAAGCAGAAATATGCAAACTAGTATTCAACTGAAAATTTTCATTTTTTTTTTTTTTTTTTTTTTTTTGGGGGGGGGGGGGGGGGTAAATTTTTCAGTTTTATTTTAATAGGCGTGTTTTCGTTATGAGACCCTTAAAAGTATCACTTTGTATATGCCTGTGGGGATAGCATACAGTGGACGCATGCTCTAGCTGAGGCCTGGCAAGAGTCTTATATGCAACTGAATTCCCGTCCTTATTAAGAATTCAAGAATCCAAAGGTCAGAGTTGCTTCTTTTTTTTTTTTTCTTTTTGTCAATGTGGGGGCTCCAGTTTAGACCATTAGAGATGGTGACTCAAGGCAATAAGCTGCAGAAACACTCTCCAACTGGGTACCGTGCAAGAGGTACACAGTTGGAATGGGGTTCCTACGTCGGGTAACATGAAGGACCTGACATTTATAAGGATTAAAGTTCATGTCCCACATCTTTTTCCACTGGTCAAGTGTTTGTAAGTCTTGTTGTAGCAGAAGGCTGTCTGTTTGTGAGCTTATGGCAAGGTACGTGGCAGTGTCGTCCGCGAAAATTCTGACTCTTGATTTGACCTGCTCAGGCAGGACATTGATGTATAAAAGAATGAGAATTGGTCCAAGAACCGAGCCCCCAGGGACGCCAGATGAGATTGGAATACTATCTGAGTTTTCCCCGTTGATTACGACTGCTTGTTTTCGATTGTCCAAAAAGTCCTTAACCCATTTTAGAATGTCTCTTCTAATGCCATAATGGTGCAATTTCAAAATGAGTTTTTCATGGAGCTTGGCTAAAATCTAAAAGGATCAAATCAGTCTGTTTGCCCACCATTTAGTGCACCAACTAACTGAGGTAATGGCCAAGTATGACCGACTCAGTATATGAAGATAGATAGGAAGCCATGTTGGAGTTCGTGGAGTATGTTAAGCTCAGTGAAGTTTTTAGCCAGGCTAGAAGCCTGCTCTAGGAATTTACAAAGGAAACCAAAGGAAAACAGGTCAGTGAATTCCTTCCAAATGCTGGGTGGTTTTCCAGTAGAAAGAGATTTCTTGCACACCAGACAAGGAAATCCGTGATTTTACCCTGGGATAGAAAGTTATGTTCTCACTCTGGTGTCCCGACCCAAAATCGAATATAATCGCGTGTTTGATAAATGCACTGGTTGATTACGACCTCGTGTGCGCCGTCGTTAAGGTTGACGTCACAGCAACGTCACTAAACATTCCTGCAGTGTCAACACAATATGGCGGACGTTGATAACCGAAGTGACTGCAGCATTAAAAATCCGCTTTAAGAAATGGAAGGTATGCAAGAAAAAGAATCCAGTATGGGTGTGAGGGGTCGATAGAAAAAGCCGTCCCTCGGGATCACTGTCCGGCATCACTCGGCAAGCCTCGTGATGCCGGAAAGTGTCCCTCGGGACGGATTTTTCCATCCACCCCTCACACCCATATAAGGTTTTTATATTCTGGAAGATAATCTGCAGGATAGGGGATAGCTCTTTGTGCAGGGTCTTTAATACAATGGGCTTTAACGTATCGGGTCCTGCAGCCTTATTGGGGTTCAAACCTTTAAGGAGTTTGTCAATGCCTTCGACTGAATGCTGATGCCAGTCATTGTGTGGTAGGGGCTAGGCTGGAAAGGGAGTCTTATACCAGTGTCATGCAGGTCCTGCAATGACTACTGGGCAAGTGACTTAAGACTTACGTGGGCTTCGGGGCTTAACACCGACTGAAACTGTGAATTGAGTGTGTTGGCCTTGTCTGCTTCTACAGACACAGTCAGTCAAACCCTTCTCAGAGGTGCCACGCCACTGGAGTCCTGTTTTGAATGTTTGAGGAGGGTATATAGCTTCTTTGTTTTGACCTTAGATGGTTATCCCTTGTTTTGGACATCAGATTCAGTACTGAGACTTAAGATATCGCCTAGGAATTTCTCATAGGCTCGTTCTGATACACGTCTTACCAGATGTTGGTATTCTAAGAATGCATTCATATTTATATGGTTTATTAATTGGGCCTTATCCAGCGTCTGTACTATTTGTTTCAAGATTAAACATATTTTATTGCAAAATAAATCAAAGGGATTGGACACAAGTTATATACATTGATAGATAGTCTGACGGGGATGTTAAACCTCAAATCAAACAAACAAAACCCTAATACAGTTTAACAACTCATTTTAACAGGTACAATGGCTAATGCAATATTGTATGCAATTGAAAATAAATCTTAATTATCCTCTCATCTGTCCATGCATATGTCGTAGTCCAAATAGGAATTTAGCCAGATCCGGAATCGGGCTAGGCCAACTGGAATTCTTATTTGGCCTAGGCAGATTCCGGATCTGGCTAAATTAATATGTAGTGAAGTAGAAGTAAAACAAAGATCAGGAATCGATACAATTAACTTACTCAACCCATCAAAGACACCAAAGGGAAAGAAACACAAACATTAAGCGACCAGACCATAATGGAAACCTTAACATTTTTGTTTTTATTTTGGATGGCCATATGGCCATTTTGTGGGAAAGTAACTGTCCTTATGGCCTTCCTTTGTTAAGGTTTCCATTATGGTCTGGTCGCTTAATGTTTGTGTTTCTTTCCCTTTGGTGTCTTTGATGGGTTGAGTAAGTTAATTGTATCGATTCCTGATCTTTGTTTTACTTCTACTTCACTACATATTAATTTAGCCAGATCCGGAATCTGCCTAGGCCAAATAAGAATTCCAGTTGGCCTAGCCAGATTCCGGATCTGGCTAAATTCCTATTTAGACTACGACATATGCATGGACAGATGAGAGGATAATTAAGATATATTTTCAATTGCATACAATATTGCATTAGCCATTGTACCTGTTAAAATGAGTTGTTAAACTGTATTAGGGTTTTGTTTGTTTGATTTGAGGTTTAACGTCCCCGTCAGACTATCTATTGATGTATATAACTTGTGTCCAATCCCTTTGATTTATTTTGCAATAAAATATGTTTAATCTTGAAACAAATAGTACAGACGCTGGACAAGGCCCAATAAATAAACCATATACACTCATTCTAAAATGAATTGGGATTTTAGCCGTTTAAAAAGTCAAATTATAAAGTTACTTAGATTCAGTCACCGATATGTTCACAATAAAGTTTTAACATGTACCTATACCCAGTTAAAATTCCTTGATCAAGAAATGAAAAGTTATTTCACCCCAACAGCTAGAAATATGTCGGTATTTTTATAAATTTTGATTGTGAGAAATGTACGCTACAATCTACTTGTTCGTTACCCCCTTCTATAACATCACAAAAATCAAGAGACCCTAGCTCGCAATGACAGAAACTTACGACCGGGTTATTAAGCGGGGACAAAATTGAACATATGGTCATATATATGGTAAAGAAATGAATAGTCATTTTGAATAAAATTCAGGGTTGGTTTGAGAATACAGAAAAAAAGATATAGTTTTCAACTTTCGTTTTGTTTTAAGAGAAGCACATAATAGCTAGATCACTTGCGAGTATTGCATTTGAACTGGTATCGAGTGGCAAATAAGGAACACAAGTAACATTACTTTAGATAAACGATCAACATAAGCAGTAAGTTTATTTGAATTATATGTAAAAAGTCGCGGACATTACAGTGATTTTGTTTCTATAAGTCAAATAGTTTACTAACGTGATTAACTGACAATATAGCTGTTAGTGTCATTTTCATTCATTTTTTGGATCTAACTAATGTAACAGTGCATGTTCAGTCACATGCTTTTAAAACATGGTGTCGCTATTACGCAAAAAGCCTCGGTATATACTTTTATGCATAAAAATGCTCTCCTGACAGATAAACTGCGTTATTAAGGCAACCGAAACCATAAAAGACATATCTATCACATATAAACACACAACAACCGCATGACCTTATGTTCTGAACAATCAAGTATCTAAAATTAATGATGCAACTGCGAGAATACAGTATCGAACATTACAGTGCATTCCAGAGTAATATTTTTCTATACAAAAGTCTTCAAAATGTAACCAATTTTGTCTACCAGCTGGAAGAAAGTAACAGGTTTTGTGAAGTTTGTAAATAAGTTCTAAGAAATGTAAACAAATGCATGTCTGTAAATGGCAGCTATGATGGTCTCGGACATTACCATACACGGTTAAGGGACCTGCTATGCCACTTTACCATTTCTACCTGTAAAATTGAAAAGGAATCTGATATTGTATTTGTTGTGTCCAGCTAACATAATCAAGAGTAAACCAGCATACCCTAAAATATACATATTTATTTTAGGTGGGGATGTTCGATACAATTTGTAATGTTCGATACTATAATTTTAGTAACATAAACTGCACTTACAATGTTTTTAACATTCAAAATATGCATTTGGAAATACAAATTGGAGAGTCGAAGTGCCTTCTTTACATTGCACATATTATATTGAAAATATTCATTCAGGCAAATAATATTTGAGAAAAGATAAGCTATGGGACTCAAATCCAAAATCGAAAATAAGTAATAAATTTGGAATCAACACTGTTACCGTTTGCAGCTATTGGTAGAAATGTAGCAAACATGTATATCACTAAACGTGTTCATTTTACACAACTTAGATTGTACAATTCAAAATAGTTCATTTATTTGCAGTCATTATCCCTGGACGGTCAACATAGCAAACCTGTCATGTTCGATACCAAATGTAGCGGACATTTCATCGCATACATCCACTGCTTATTGCAATAGAATAATGATCTTGCAAGTGTGCAAATGTTGTTCATTAATAGTGATTTTTGGTGGCATATGCTTAATTGAAAATATTAATTGTAACAAATAATATTGGAAAAAGATAAAAGGTTTCTATGCAGATATTTTAAAACACAATATGACTTCTGTTTTCCCTTAACTGTGGTATTGTCTGCCGACTCCCTCACCCATCAAACACCGGAAAAGGCAACCATGTCGTCTGTAGACACTTTCTACTACGTAATCTGGCAAAGGAAAACTGTGCCACGTGAGAACAATGTGATCAAGCTGTTAGACTAACAATTTTCGGTATTGAACATTACCGGTCTCGAACATTACAAACCTCTGGAAATGAGGGAATTTCAACATCAAAATATTATTTTCGTTCCTGATGATGTATTTGTGTTAGTCACACATTGCGGGAGTTTAATTCCATCTAGCATTTTTTGTCGATACATACGTAATATGCCTGGTATAATGATCGCGAACATAACATGCATTTTTGCAACAAATCCATGCACATTTTTGTATGTCAAGTATTTTTAATTTCCTATTGTACATGTAACATCAAACGACCTTATATGCTCATTATAATATAGAATCTCCATTTGGTCACGTTTCCGTGTATAAAAACCTCAAAGTTGTTTTGAAATATTAAGAAGAAAGACTTCGTCGCGTACATTACAATGCTTAATTAAATTTCGGCGACAGCCATAATCGGGGAAAAATACTCAGTAAGACTCTATGTAGTCCAGCTAATGGTAGTTATTTCCTTACCCAGAATATGTAAATTTTATGGAAACCACCTAACCCTTTCCTTTCTAGCGGAATTGCAAATTTGTAAGTGCGCAAACAGAGAATTCGATAAGCGACAGTCTCGAACATTACAAAACCAGGGTTTTCCGTGGCTGATTTTCCCCGAAAAGGTACTTTTCCACAGGAGGATTATCATGATATCTTTGTGACGTGTTGTTCTGTCATATAAACATATGCATTGGTTACAAATGACTGCTTGATTTCAGAAAATATACGGCGACTGCAATATCCCAATTCATTTGAGAATGAGTGATAAATATCGTGAATGCATTCTTAGAATACCAACATCTGGTAAGACGCGTATCAGAACGAGCCTATGAGAAATTCCTAGGCGATATCTTAAGTCTCAGTACTGAATCTGATGTCCAAAACAAGGGATAACCATCTAAGGTCAAAACAAAGAAGCTATATACCCTCCTCAAACATTCAAAGCAGGACTCCAGTGGCGTGGCACCTCTGAGAAGGGTTTGACTGACTGTGTCTGTAGAGGCAGACAAGGCCAACACACTCAATTCACAGTTTCAGTCGGTGTTAAGCCCCGAAGCCCACGTAAGTCTTAAGTCACTTGCCCAGTAGTCATTGCAGGACCTGCATGACACTGGTATAAGACTCCCTTTCCAGCCTAGCCCCTACCACACAATGACTGACATCAGCATTCAGTCGAAGGCATTGACAAACTCCTTAAAGGTTTGAACCCCAATAAGGCTGCAGGACCCGATACGTTAAAGCCCATTGTATTAAAGACCCTGCACAAAGAGCTATCCCCTATCCTGCAGATTATCTTCCAGAATATAAAAACCTTATATGGATGTGAGGGGTGGATGGAAAAATCCGTCCCGAGGAACACTTTCCGGCATCACGAGGCTCACACGAGGTCGTAATCAACCAGTGCATTTATCAAACACGCGATTATATTCGATTTTGGGTCGGGACACCAGAGTGAGAACATAACTTTCTATCCCAGGGTAAAATCACGGATTTCCTTGTCTGGTGTGCAAGAAATCTCTTTCTACTGGAAAACCACCCAGCATTTGGAAGGAATTCACTGACCTGTTTTCCTTTGGTTTCCTTTGTAAATTCCTAGAGCAGGCTTCTAGCCTGGCTAAAAACTTCACTGAGCTTAACATACTCTACGAACTCCAACATGGCTTCCTATCTATCTTCATATACTGAGTCGGTCATACTTGGCCATTACCTCAGTTAGTTGGTGCACTAAATGGTGGGCAAACAGACTGATTTGATCCTTTTAGATTTTAGCCAAGCTCCATGAAAAACTCATTTTGAAATTGCACCATTATGGCATTAGAAGAGACATTCTAAAATGGGTTAAGGACTTTTTGGACAATCGAAAACAAGCAGTCGTAATCAACGGGGAAAACTCAGATAGTATTCCAGTCTCATCTGGCGTCCCTGGGGGCTCGGTTCTCGGTCCAATTCTCTTTCTTTTATACATCAATGTCCTGCCTGAGCAGGTCAAATCAAGAGTCAGAATTTTCGCGGACGACACTGCCATGTACCTTGCCATAAGCTCACAAACAGACAGCCTTCTGCTACAACAAGACTTACAAACACTTGACCAGTGGAAAAAGATGTGGGACATGAACTTTAATCCTTATAAATGTCAGGTCCTTCATGTTACCCGACGTAGGAACCCCATTCCAACTGTGTACCTCTTGCACGGTACCCAGTTGGAGAGTGTTTCTGCAGCTTATTGCCTTGGGTCACCATCTCTAATGGTCTAAACTGGAGTCCCCACATTGACAAAAAGAAAAAAAAAAAGAAGCAACTCTGACCCTTGGATTCTTGAATTCTTAATAAGGACGGGAAATCAGTTGCATATAAGACTCTTGCCAGGCCTCAGCTAGAGCATGCGTCCACTGTATGCTATCCCCACAGGCATATACAAAGTGATACTTTTAAGGGTCTCATAACGAAAACACGCCTATTAAAATAAAACTGAAAAATTTACCACAAAAAAAAAAAATGAAAATTTTCAGTTGAATAAATCTACTAGTTTGCATATTTCTGCTTAAAATATAAAATACCCACTTCTATATTTTAAAGCAGAAATACGAAAAATAAGATTAACACCAGTTTTACTATATAAAATGGGGCCAAGGAATCAAAGTTATATATAGGTCTGTTTTCGTGATGTAAGACTATTATTATTAATTGACTATCCTGTATTGTTCGGAGGTCATCCGTATTTACACTGCGGTCAAAAATCAATAATCATGTTTTTAATGGTGTCAATTAATAAAATTGACATTAATCAAGTAATTTCGTATTGTCCCAGTTACAATACAGCAGACCTCGGACCTGTAACTGGGCCAATATGAAATGAAGGCCGAGGCCAATACAGCTGACCGAGGGCCTGTAACTGGGACAATACGCAATTACTTGATTAATAACATTAATTTATTTGAGGTATCGAACACGCGTCCTCCTAATCACCAGTCAGATGCGCATCCGACTGAAGCTACCGAGGCCGGCTCATGTGAAAATGATACATATCATATCTGAATAAATCGAAGTCTGAGACTGGCCCTCGCCCATCGGGGCTTGGAGAAATACGACAAAACCTACAATAAGGCATGTGCATGCAACGAAGACTCAAGTCAGCCTGCGCATCCGCGCAGTCTGATCAGAGTCTTCGTTGTGCGCTTTAAGGATAGCTAAGGGTCCAATGCTCCTTCACGTAGCAAGAGAAGTCTCTGGTAAGATTATATGGATGCGCAGGCTGATCTGATTCTTCGCTGAGAGCACATGTAAATTGTAGGAAATGCTGTTTCCCGGCTCATATAATATTCAATTCTAGCTCCACTAGATACCTGCGCATGCGCATTTGAAGAATGCTGTATAACAATACAGAAATATGCATAGGGGTCCTGATGACACATATACGCCAGTGCATAACAAAATCTACAATAAGACCGGTGCGACCAGCACAGACTCCAATCAACCTGCGCACCCATCCACTTTGACCAGACCTTATGCTTTTGTCTCTCTTTTGCATACATATTAGTCTATAGTAGGTACATGCGATCAGAGAAGACTCTGATCAGACTGCGCGAATGCGCAGGCTGATCTGAGTCTGTTTTCACTGCGTAAATATGTCTGTTTCCCGCCTAGAATGGGTTAATATGTTACAATCATGGCTATTGAATCTTGGGTTGCACCATTAAAATAGCGAAATGAACATTTTACTAATTTCTTTTTCAGAAATCTACGTTTCTAAAAAGTACCAACAAAATAGGTGTTTACAGAGGCTTAGCTAGAAGAAAATCATTTGTACGCAAACCAAAGAAAATACTAAAAATTATAACGTCGTTTACGTAATGGGGACCGCTCTTACAGGAAATAATTTGCTCCTTTTAGGGAGCAAAGTCTTTCCTGTATGTGCGGTCCCCGTGGCAAACTAGCCAATAAATAGTGTTGCGTATATCCTAGACACATACAGTTCTTCTTCTTCTTCTCTGGCTTCTTTTTCTTCTTATTCTTATTCTTCTTTTTCTTCTTCTTTTTCTTCTACGTCTATTGTTTACGCTGTAATGTACGCAAATGCTTATCTGCGTACAGGTAGCTACGCCCCTGGTTTATATATATGAGGGGCATACCCGCCCACCGGTGCTTGTAGAGACATACTGAGCCGCATGGTGCTTCTGCGCAGAGCTGAAACCAACCGAACTTGAATACTGGTAAACTGCTTAGAAGGTCTTAGTCTGCCCAGAAAAAGTGGTTCGTGTCGGACTGCTCCTTTAACCCTAGCGGTCTCTTTGAGAGGTAAGGCTTTAGGTGTCATTTTGTCTCAGTGTCGGGTAAAAGTCTCACAAAATCGGAAGTAATGTCTCCAAATAGTGTTGACTGGAACGTAAAACCTCAACACAAACAAACAAACAAACAACCATTAAGGTATATATTTTCGCCCTTATTTCTGGTCTAAAATAGATTGTATGTACTGGTTCTACCGAATACCCACAATCCATGCTTGCAAGAGAAACAACATGTTTTTGTTCGCGAGAAAACTTATTTTTAACTACGAAGGACGTTCGGGTATGCTGTCTAAATGTAAAGATATTAGCGAGCGGTGCCTCAAAGATGCCTATACGAGGGTAGGCTGAAAAGTTCTGAGCCTGATCAAGATTCAATGGTTTGTCCATGCTGAAAATGCCTTATTTTTCAACATAGTCTTCCTTCCTGTCCACACACTTCCTCCAGCGATGTTGGAGTCCTTGGATCCCAGTGGTATAGAAGGTCTCATCTTGGTCCCTGAAAAACTCCTCCACAGCAGCTATCACCTCCTCCCCTGACCGATAATGCTGCCCAGCCAAGTGCTTTTTCATGTTTGGAAACAGGAAATAATCTGATGGAGCTAGATCAGGTGAATACGGAGGGTGATCGACAAGTGTGAAGCCACAGTCATGCACAGCAGCCATTGCGACAACCGATTTATGAGCAGGCGCATTGTCCTGATGGAACAAGACCCCTTTTGTCAATTTTCCGGGTCGTTTAGCCTTAATTGCTTTTCTCCATTGTTTCAGCAGATCTGCATAATACTCCCCATTAATTGTTCTGCCCGTTTGAAGGTAATCTATGAATATTATGCCCTTGGCATCCCAGAACACTGATGCCATCACCTTCCCTGCAGAGGAGACGACATTTGCCTTCTTTGGAGGGGTGAGCCAGGGTGCTTCCATTGCATGGATTGTCCTTTGGTCTCTGGCTCAAAGTGATGAATAAAAATAAAAAATGAGTTCCTTTAAGAGCAATGAAAACATTCATAAGAAAGAAGATGGGCCATACTACGTAGTTTCTGCTAATAAAGCCTCATCAGTGACCCTGAGATGATCCGGCAACGAAAGCAAGAGGGAACATACTGCAAATTTGCGAATTCCGAACTGGCAGCCGACTCAAAGACTGATATAAACCAAAATGGGGTCCAAATAATTAAAACCTGTCTAGAATACGAGTCCAAACCAATAATTTATTTCCGATTTCTCAGAATATTCACGCTGATCTCAAAGGATCAAAAGTAATATATAAACTGCACTATGGTTGATGTACGGGGAGACGTTTTACGGCCGCCACACAGCACAACACCAGCTGCAGTGAAGGCAAATAAAAATAAAAAATGAGTTCCTTTAAGAGCAATGAAAACATTCATAAGAAAGAAGATGGGCCATACTACGTAGTTTCGGCTATTAAAGCCTCATCAGTGACCCTGAGATGATCCGGCAACGAAAGCAAGAGGAAACTTACTGCAAATTTGCGAATTCCGAACTGGCAGTCGACTCAAAGACTGATATAAACCAAAATGGGGTCCAAATAATTAAAACCTGTCTAGAATACGAGTCCAAACCAATAATTTATTTCCGATTTCTCAGAATATTCACGCTGATCTCAAAGGATCAAAGTAAAATATAAACTGCACTATGGTTGATGTACGGGGAGACGTTTTACGGCCACCACACGGCACAACACCAGCTGCAGTGAAGGCAAATAAAAATAAAAAATGAGTTCCTTTAAGAGCAATGAAAACATTCATAAGAAAGAAGATGGGCCATACTACGTAGTTTCGGCTATTAAAGCCTCATCAGTGACCCTGAGATGATCCGGCAACGAAAGCAAGAGGAAACATACTGCAAATTTGCGAATTCCGAACTGGCAGCCGACTCAAAGACTGATATAAACCAAAATGGGGTCCAAATAATTAAAACCTGTCTAGAATACGAGTCCAAACCAATAATTTATTTCCGATTTCTCAGAATATTCACGCTGATCTCAAAGGATCAAAAGTAAAATATAAACTGCACTATGGTTGATGTACGGGGAGACGTTTTACGGCCGCCACACGGCACAACACCAGCTGCAGTGAAGGCAAATAAAAATCAAAAATGAGTTCCTTTAAGAGCAATGAAAACATTCATAAGAAAGAAGATGGGCCATACTACCAACATTCATCCTGTCAAGAAAACCATCTTGGTCTGCTTCAAAAATAGCCAAGTTGGCTTGTGACAGGTTCAGTCTGGTCAACTTTTGGTGAGGCATCAAAAGCCGTGGCACCCATCTGGCGGAAACCTTCGACATTCCTAATTCACTGTGTAGAATGTTCTCTACTCGTTCACGGGAGATGCCAACAGTGTTAGCTAACTGATTCACAGTTAAACGCCCGTCATCCATCACGGCCCTGTGCACTTGGCTGATGGTTTCCTCAGTTGTTGCCGCTGTGGGTCGTCCACACCGGTTATCATCTTCAATGATGTCCTAGCCCATCTTAAAATTTGCTGCCCACCTTTTCACGGTTGCATACGAAGGAGCATCATCCCCTAATGTAGCAACCATATCAGCATGAATGTCCTTAGGAGCTAACCCCTTTTTATGGAGGTACTTGACACCACGATGCCAGATTTTGTCCATTTTCTCAAAAACGTGCTAGTATCGATTTTCAAAGTCTAGAATTTCTACGTTATTGCAGGTAAACTTGAACTCATTTGAGTCAAATCAAGTAATAAAGGTTTGAATTTAATGAATACAAAATTTCATGGCTCTTCGATGCCCGCTTCTTGGTCAGGCTCAGAATTTTTCAGCCTACCCTCGTAAGTGTCACTTCAACCAAATCCAGGCAAATCGTCAAGATTTACAAAAATTGTCATCGCGGTCATATAGTAATTCAGCCTTAACCCTTTTTGTACCAAATGGAATCTTCATCCTAATATATAGCAGGAGTCCATTTCAAAATTAAGGGGTATCAGGTGGTGTTTTCATCAAAATTCATGTGGAAAATGACTGAACTCTTAGCAAACAGCGGAGGCCCTGATCAGCACTGTTTGCTAGGGTACCCGTTTTGGGGTTTCTGGTACTAAATGGGTTAATTTCGAAAATAATTGAAACATGCAACATCTGGACGCATTTACGCAGTTATTATAACCTTATATCAGATTGACGTAAACAGTATTTTATTCTATTCTTTCCCAAAACAAGCTGTTTTCAGGAGTATAAATTAATTGTTCGCAATATGGCAACACGTCCATGTGACAGAGTGCATTCTTTCATATATCCAAAACAACCATTTTCTAGGCGTTAGTTCCCAGTAAGCATTCTACATAAATCTACAGCGGGCCGTTAGCGGCCCGTCAGGGTAGCTGACGGGCCGCTAACGGCCCGCTGTAGATTTATGTAGAATGCTAGCAGGGTTATTCTATATATACTTATTCAATTACTTAATTAATAGAATTTTCATTTAAAGGCCTATACTTAAATTTGGTATGATATTGGACTCTTCTAGTAGGTGGGTGTCAGGATTCCATATTCCAAGATTTGATGCTCATTACAGATATTTATTTAAAGGAAATGGTAGACATTAAAATACATGATAGATTTTTATTAAGTTTGTTCAGATGTTCAAAATATTTATGTAAATGATGATAAGTATAGTGTTTACTCGAGTTTGTGTATATCCCGACACCCCTTCAGTTACGTAATCAGTATTATATTAGTTTCGTCTTCTGCGTCCGGTGAAGAGCTCGACTGGAGGTACCTCATAGCTGAAAATACAGCTTGTGATGTTCTGGCACCAGAGGTTCGCTTTCGATATACTTTGTTCATGTAAAACGAAACATTTGGTGCTCTTAACATAATAATTTCATTCGATATATGGCAGGGAAACGACTGCAAGTAGCTGACCTATATTTTGTAGTGTTTATAATATAATATATATGCTAAAAATTACAATAATGCAGTAATGAGAACGGTGGCCCAGTGGTAAAGTGCTCGCCATAAACTTATGGTTGTGAGTTCGAATCCCATGGCTGACACTTTTTTTTCCATGAAAACATATAAATGGTTGTAAGGTTATTATTACTTGCAAGTTTGTAGATTTTTTTGTGTGTCAAGAACTGAAAAATGTACATACATGTATATGTTTTCAAATGCAATGGCTTGAAAAGGACTTTTTGTTCATTTGATCTTAGGGATACTATTGGTTCGAGTTTGTTAACTATTTTTAGGAGCGAAAACTGCAAAATTGTAAGCTGGAGTACCCGGAGAACAACAGACAAATAATTTGTTCAGTCCGCATGAAGGCCTCCTAACTCATCAGTGCAACATCTCCGTGAACACAAATAATTAAAGAACCACAGAGGTGAGACAACGGTGAGGATTCGACAGCAAGAAACCACTGAAATGCTGGAGCAAAAAAAAACAACAGTTAGACTCCGATGGGTCCGACCGGAGACAGAGCATCAGGCACCAACCGTCATTACCTTGAATTAGATCTCTCTAATTCTCAATAAGCGTTTACGTTGGAACCGTCATAGAATCTGAGGCCTGACCCACCGGCGTGCAATTAAGAGGGAAGCAAAGTTGCCAACCGTGATTGGGTTAACTACCATGCATGCAGTCTGTCGTATAATATCCATGTTGTACCCAATCTTTTTATATCGAAGAATGATTTAACGAAATTGGGTGCTAAAGTCATTGCGGTTATATATTTTTCTGAATTTATATACTAAGTCACCATAAAATTCGTGTTCCGATAGACCTTGTTGCAAAAGAGATTTAAGTCCAATATTGAATTTTGAAATTAAATCAGAATTGCGTCTATAAAATTTTGAAAATGCTTTGCGTAGTTTATGGTACCGATAACCCTGATTAAGAAGTTTAGCCGTAAATAATTTATTACGTGTGTTGAAGTCATTTACATGACTACACACTCTAGCAAATCGAATTAATTGCGAAATATAAACGCCATAGGATGGCGCACGAGGAACATCACCATCCAAAAAAGGAAAATTTACAATCTCAAAATCAAAGTCATCGCGTTTATCATAAATTTTGCACGAGACAAACCCATCTACAATAGATAGATGTAAATCAAAAACGGGGCCTCGGTATCAGAAGAATTTGCTTTATTTAACTGAAGTTCTGTTGGGTGAAGTCTCTTTCATAACAATACAAGAACAGACCAGCCACAAGAGGTGCGCAATTCGTACCCATCGGAATACCCACAATTTGTCTAAATAACTTAGTACCGAATCTAACATAAATATTGTCAAGTAGAAAGGTGAGGGCATAACACACTTTCTGACATGACCAAAGTGTATAATTCTTATGCTCTTTAGAAGTGAAAAATGCATTTCTGACATTACATGCAAGATAGAAAGAATCTTCTCTGTGAAAAGCCCATTCAATTAAATCATTTAGTTTTTCTTTTATAAGATTATGAGGAAGTGTAGTGTAAAGAGTGGAAAAATCGTAAGTAGACAGACGTGAAGCACGAAAACGTCTGGATTTCAATTTATTTAAAACCTCATTTGAATTTTCAATAGACCAAAAACAGATTTCTTCCTGATCTTTCAAAGACTTTATAACAATATTTAATCACATGCGTTTTAATAGCAGTAAGACAGGAAGTTAATAATTTAGAAAGTTCAGTGGCAGTGCAAGAGCTAGAATTTGCAATAAACCGTGCTTTGTAAGGTCTTTTATGAAGTTTTGGTAACCAGTATAGCGTAGGAAGCTTGTCGTGGCCTTCTGTAACACACACAGCAAACTTGGTGGCTGAATGACAAATATGTTCATCAACTATAGCTCTCTCTCTTCAGCTAAAGGCTGAAGTTCATAGGCCTTAGTACCACCAAGCTCCTGCTTAAGCGTATTAACATAGTGGAGCCGTCACACAATGACAACGTTGTTAGCGGCCTTGTCTGCCAGGGCCAAAACAAACTTCTTATGAAATTCTTGAATACCTAGTTTAAGATGACGTAAAGACGTCTTAGGCTTAGAAGGTAATAAGTTAGTATTTTGAGAAAAGAAAGAAATGCGTTTATTCACTAGTTTTAAAATGCTAAGTTTCAAGTCCTTAAGGGCTTTATGCGCAACATACTCTCGCTTACACCATCGATTACCGAATTCATTCAAGGCAGCAGCGATTTCATCTCTACATTTACTGAAATCAATTTTAGAAGGAAACCGATATTTTGGTCCTTTAGAAATTATATTCCTTATCCTAGAATCAGGAATAATTTTCAAATTGCCAGTAATTACATGACCAGCAGCAGGATAGCAATACACTGAGTTTTTACAATCACATGAATAAGGAGTATTAGTAACAATATCAAGATCTGAAACAAGTTTATTGAAATTAAAAATGATAGATCTAACAGGTTTGTTATATTTATAGAAAATTATAGGTGTTTCAGTATTTTGAAAATAAGCAGGACTGGAAGAAAACACCGAGCTCTCACGAAAAATATTGGGCACATCTATAAAATCCATACCCTTATTAACGAAGGATATTTTGAAGAAATGGCGTTTATGATTACTTTCAGAATCAATGTAAGGACGGAGAGTATGCTGAGTATAGCCTCTAGTTAAGAGAGCCGCATCATATAACTGATTAGAACTATCGTAGAATTTATTCGCCTCGGTGTCCAGAAGACGTAAAACAGAAACGGGTAATGAACTTAGAAATGAAAGCATAGAGTGACGTCCATGTTTTAACAACATAATAGACATTCACTTCAGTCTAGTATTGTTTCGTTTAAAAGAACGTAATTTACGTTTATAGTTACCATTTTTCCTGGTGCCGTGAGATCTAGTAGAAGTAAAACAAAGATCAGGAATTGATACAATTAACTTACTCCACCTAGTTCTGCGTTTGCGACATTCCAGAAGCGAGAAAATATCAAAGTCCGGCATTCTGGATATATTACCCTCATGATAAATGTTGTCATTAAATCCCAGTTGCTTTATGGTCACTTATATATTATATATATATTATATTTGTTTCTTTTCCTAATAAGACGGTGTTATCCAGGGAAACCAATCACGGGTACCAGCTTTTCTTATACCTGTAATACCTGTAATGTAATACCTATTAGACGTCAATAGGAAAGCCTTCGGCTTCTTCTGACGCTTCTCGATATTAGTCATGTCTAGTAGTTGGCGGAAGTGCAGAGTAACATGCGGCCTCAAACTTATGGGGATGGTCTTTCCAGAACTGGTTAAGTCTTGACTTGAACGTGTTGAGGGAGGGTGAACTTACAACGTTTTCACTGAGCGTATTCCATGCTTTTACTACCCTGTTACTTAATACGTTTCCTCTCATCCTTTATCTGTAGTGTTTTTTAACAATTTCTTAGAGTGGCATCTTGTTGATCTTGTTGTAGTCATAGTTAAGAATGTATCTTAAAGAATATATCTTTATCCACTTTATCAATGTCATAAGACTTTTGTACACTTATATGATATCCGCACGCTGTCTTCTATACTCGAGTGTGGGAAGACCAAGGTTTCTAAGCCTCTCTGGATAACTGATGTGCCTAATCGACTTTACTAGGCGGGTCGCACGGCGTTGAACGTTTTCTTTGGACACAATGTCTTTTTTGAAATGGGGGACCAAACCACCGCTGCATACTGCAAATGGGGTCTTACAATGGATTTGTACAGACCTAAAACATTTCCCTGTCCATGAATTCAAATGTTTTGAATTTGAATATATCTACCAGCTATTCCTACTTTTTGGCAATGTGTTCTCTGAACAGGAGCTTATTATCTATAATAACGCCTAAATCTTTTTCCGATGGTACCTTTTGTATTTCACTTAATTCACCACTTTATTCATCATTGGAATGAAGTTGACTATACCTTGCTTAAGCCTGGTGACAAACTTATCCCACAAGGTTTATACTTCTATATGGTAGCAATGTCAGACTTGGAGATTTCTGAGGGGAGGTCTCTCGTGGACTTTTAAGACTGCCCCAATCTGCTTTCTTGTACAAAGGGGTATCGCATGGGGCCTGTTTTGTTATAGTTCTCTTGTAGAGCATAGTAAACTGCAGCTATGTTCTCTTGGCCTCGGGGGTTTCCACTAGGGCTGGTCAAGCATGTATGACACTGCACTGCTGTTCCTAAACATGTTTGTAACAAACCAAGCAGCACGGCATTGTACCATCTCCAGTTTGTAGATGCACTCCGTCTTGTAGGGATTCCACACCATGGAACAGTATTCGTGATTTAAGAACTCTAGCGCTATGTAGGGCAGAGGGTCTTGGTCTCTTGGCTACTGATTCTCAGATTGCACCTCATGAATCCAAGCGTGCTAAATAGTGTTGCTGGTGACCTTAAATCTCGAACCATGCAA
Source organism: Lucinisca nassula (assembly GCA_963580285.1). Classification (NCBI taxonomy): domain Eukaryota; kingdom Metazoa; phylum Mollusca; class Bivalvia; order Lucinida; family Lucinidae; genus Lucinisca; species Lucinisca nassula. The sequence goes on from OY757012.1 coordinate 101,487,697, forward strand.
ACAAACAATATAAAGGGCCGAATATAAAGGAAGCAAAGAAAAATGATAGGAAAAATATGAAACAATTCAGAAATCATTATTAGTCTACTCAGCATTTCCATACCCCAACCAATCCTACCAGAGTCAACTTCAACTAACCCCACAATTCCCTACTTCTACGGAGGTGGTTGGGGTACTTTGAGGGTGGTTTCGGGTGGTTTTAGGGTGGTTTGTTTGGTTGTTTGGCCCAGTAACCCTACCCCAATGTAACAGATGAAAAAAAAATCCTATCACCTTTACCCCGCCGGGGAACGAACCCGGTCCGCCAGATCGACAGGCCAACACTCTATCACGTCGCTATAAAAGCCGGCTTGTACCGCAGGGCAGTACAAGTGTGCTATATACCTATAGCGTATGACTTTAGCAAACCCCTGCCAAAGACGACTTCAACAAACCCAATCTACCTAACCTTACCTGCCCTACGGAGGTGGTTTGGGGTATATTATTGAGGTTTTGGGTGGTTTGGGGTGTTTCTATAGGTTTTCGCCTCCTTTTTTGGCCCATAGTCGCCCCCCACCAAACCCTAGTCGTTTCGCTCCCAAAATATTTTACTATCTATCTATCTATCTATATATCCTGCAGCACCCTCTCGCGAGGATTATGTGCAGCTGCGCGCGCCAGAAAAAGAAAAGTGTGATAGAAGAAAAAGTATTAGACTTTAGGAGAATTGAAAGTAAAAACAGTGTTAGTAAAGTAGAGATTAAAAGCAGATAAAAACAATGTTTCACGGTTCATGGCATTGGGTGATGGAGGGTACATATGGTCGATCTGAAAGAATCCAGATCGGAGCACACAACAGCATGAGGAGGAAGGTGATTCCATTGTACCACAGCCAAGGGGAAGAAACTGTATTTATAGTAACTGGCAATAGTAGGGGTTTGAATATAGTGCATAGTATGCATGTTTTTAGTAGTTCTGATTGGATGTCCGATGTATGTAGGGAGCGGAATCTCGACAAGGCCATATACTATCTTGTAGAACAATAGGAGGCGAGCATCTGCCCGCCTCTGTTCCAATGATCTCCATTCCAGGGTATTAAGCACCTGGGTCACACTACTATATGAAGAGTAGTCATGTTTGACCCATCTAGCTGCTCTTCTTTGGACTTGCTCAACCTTGTTTACCATATTTATTATATAAAAGATTTGTTATATCCATGTGTGACAGAGACAAAGGGAGAGAAAGAATGTTAATTAGCAATTATGATAAGCATTACCTGTTTTGATCAATACCGTTAATCACATTGTTTTATAGTAGAATTGGTTTTGTGGCTACGTACTTCGCATTTATCTAAACCCAATACATCAATTCTACTTCGACACCCTGATCGTTCTGGTTCTTTTACCAGGCAAGTTCAGTGCAAAGCTTTGACAATGAGAAAAAAAAAAAAAGGTAGAAAACATAATTACTATTTAATAAATACCATGTATAATTAAATTGATGAAAGCACCATGATTAAGTAAGTAAGTAAGAAATTAGGTTAATAAATTATATAAATGGGTTGTGTAAATGCTCTGTAAAAGTCTGGCCCATTAAGAATAAATAAGTGCACAAATATATTTTATCCAAGGGAGACTATACTGAAAAAAATGCAAGAAACAGCTTAAAAACAGCACTACTACAGTTTATTTGATTTGATACATAAATCACGCAATTAATGCGATTAAGGATGAGGTGTGAAAACACGCGCTCTTTGCAAAGTTAAAAGTCTTTAATAATTGCTTAAGCACCTTTACCAGTTTTGTTTTAAATTAGTCGGTTGGTTCGTTAACAGAGTCGGCCAGCAAATATTAATGGTGAGGTGTGAAAATACGTGCTCTATGAAAAATAATTGTATTTAATTATCTCTTTTTAAGCCCCAACTTCGAAGAATTTGTGGGGGCATATCGCTTCTGCCATGTTCGTCCGTCCGTCCTTCCGTCCGTCCCGCTTTTTATTGCATAACATGACTTTTGAACCGTGCATGCTAGGTTTTTTGAAACTTCAAATATGGATTCCTTATGAAAAATAATTGACCCGTGATTTGTTTTTCTCATCGGGATTATGCCTATTTCGGGAGTTACGCCCCTTTGCAAAAATATGCTATGAAATTTGTTAGCAAGATATCTCAAAAACCATTTGAGCTATTGCGCTGAAACTTTACATACTGATTGGTAATGATGAGAAGATGGACTAGTTAACTTTTTGGAAAAAAATTCTGATTTTTTTTTACTAGAGTAATGGCCTTTTGAAACTTTGGGCGTTTTAAGCTTGTAAGCAAGATATCTCAAAATCCACTGAAACTTTACAGACTGATTCGGGATGATGAGTAGATGAAATAATTAACTTTTGGAGAAAAAAAATTCTCGAATTATGACCCTTTGGAACTTTGGCCATTTTAAGCTTGTAAGCCAGATATCTCAAAAACCATTAATACAGCTGTTGCTCTGAAACTTTACAGACTGATTGGGTGAGAAGATGAAGGTTCAGAGGACGGCTGCCCGATGGACTGCAGGCGATGGCGGAACTGAAGTAGTGTTGGTGAAATGCTTGATGAGCTGGAGTGGCCATCGTTGGAGGCCCGTCTCGAGCAGTCCTCTTTAACCTTCTTTTATAAGATACACTCTCACACAGTGTCTCTTAATAAAGATAAATACTTGACCCCTGTGACTACTTCAACTCAAACAAGGGCATCAAAATTAAACAACCGTCAATATCGTAAGTACCAGGCCTATAGTGATGCCCTGAAGAATTCCTTCTTCCCTAGAACTATGCCTCAGTGGAATAGTCTGCCCTCCTCTGTGGTAAATGCCAAAACTGCAGAGGAGTTTAAAGCCCGCATGGTGTAGATTGGGACCCAGAGGTGAGCGTTTTAGTACACATCTGAAAACAGATTGTAAATAGTTTTAAAAACTCATCCAGTGGGATTTTGTTTTGCTTAATTCTAAACTTAGCGCACCATCCAACTGAGGTAATGGCCAAGTATCGATCGATCGATCGATAGATAGAACTGATTAACTTTTGAAAGAAAAAAATCTGAATTTTTGTACTTTAGTTATGGCTCATTGAAACCTTGAATGTTTTAAGCTTGTAAACAAGTTACCTAATCTTGTTAGCAGGATATCTCAAAAACCAGTAGAACTATTGCGCTGAAACTTTACATACTGATTGGTGATGATGAGAAGATGAACTGATTAACTATTGAAAAAAACATCTTGAGTTATGCCCCTTTGAAACTTTGGGCATGATGATTTTAAGCTTGTAAGCAAGGTATCTAAAAAACGATTTGAGCTATAGCCCTGGAACCTTACAGACTGATTCGGGATGATGAGTAGATGAACTGATTAACTTTTGGGAAAAAAAATCCGATTTCTTTTTTAGTTCTGGCCCTTTGGAACTTCTGAGCATTTTAAGCTTGTAAACAAGATATCCCAAAATCCATTACATCTATTAGCCCTGAAACAAGTCTTAGTTACATCTCCCCGAGTGGCCACTTTTAAGGCCCGGTAACTAAGAATAAGTTATCCTTAGGCTGACGTGACACACAGGACATTGACGTTTCATCAGAAAACTTAAAAGAGCCCTCACAGTGGGCTAAATCCACTTATACCCCTATAAGCAAGCGGTGCTTAATAAGAGAATATGTGGATTTAGGCTTGTTTTAGTGTTAATGGTGAAACGTCAATGTCCTGTGCGTGACAGGGCGATGTTGCTTCTTAAATTTCTCGCCTCTAATAAAAGTTCAAAAGTGAAAATTAGTCTTACAGTGAAAAGTGGGCGGAACGACTAGAGGGAGGAAACCACTATATAGCGGGTGGGGGCGAAACGACTAGGGGAAACGTCTTTGGGGCGAAACGACTAGGGCAGGAAATGGTTTAGGGCGAAACGTCTCGGCCCTTTCTATATGGACCGTTCCGGTTGTTACAGATCCGTTCCGGTTGTTGGTTAAGAACGTGTTACAAGTGAAGAGAAAACAATGATGCAAACCTACAAAATTCTGAGTATTCTCCTCCTTACTTTATGTCTATTGGAGGCTCATAGTGTTGAGCAGAAACCAATAGCAATCACAGAAGATAACTGGGCGGAGATTCTAGAAGGAGAATGGATGGTGGAGTTGTAAGTTTGTCCATTACGATCTGACAATAATTCGACCGAATCAGTAACCGAAATCGCCTCAGGCATTTGCTTTTCAGGGCGTGGTTTTGTTTATTTTCTATCCTTTCTTTCTACTTATACTGTGATTGGTCACATCCATTACTTGCAGGTGTACATTACATACACACCGGGTTTGCAGGATGAAATGGGTTTGGGGGGCGAAACGACTAGGGTCCAAAAAAGGAGGCGAAACGACCAGGGGGGAAACATCTTGGGGGCGAAACGACTAGGGGAGGAAATGGTTAGGGGGCGAAACGTCCCGGATTCGATGAAATGAAGCGTCATAGCTCGGTGGTTAGTGCACTTGCCTCTGATGCTGAAGGTCCCGGATTGGATCCCCGGCAGCAGTAAGAAAATTTTGATGCCCGAACATGCTCCATTTTCATGGTTTGCAGGGATGGATGTCATAAAGTGCACCGTCCTTCGGATCCGGACGCTAACTGGAGGCCCCCTGTGCAGGGAGAACCATCCCCTGTGCAGGTTAAAGAACCCTACCGTAATTACATGATTACTGTGTAGGCTTTCATCCTGCAAAACTGGAGTATATGTAATATACACCGTTTGTGTCCCCGCCTGGGGTTAAGGTGAAACCGGAAGATAGATAAAAGATAGAAATGTGTATGAATTCATTTGATGTTTCGCCAGAAACAATTCTGATGAAAGCCTACACAGAAATCATGTAACCCCTGCATCCGTGAAGGTGTCTTCTGAGGTATTCCGATTTCTCTTCAGACACCCTCACGGAGACCTTTTTACATGCTAAAGTTGCGAAAGAAAATTGAATTCTTGCAAATTCTGACGAAATCCTTCTCTGACAAATCGTGTTTTCCACATCATAGGACGAGCTTTTTCCAGGCTTACTGCAAAAATTGTCGTGAACCCCAGGAAACATAGACTGGTTCTCAGCAGCTGTCGCCGAGGGTTACCTACGATTTGTGGAGCAAGCCGAGAAACAGGTCACACTTTGATGTGAAAGGCGACAATTTGTTTGCATTTGAGAAAGATTTCGGTGGAAATTGCATTAACTCAAAAGACTTTTGTAAGGACATCCATATCATCGTATAGGTGAATGATTGCAGAATTTTGAGGGATGGGAGTAATTTGCATGGCTATTTTGATTTTGGAAGGCACAGCGCTATTAACCTGAAGAGGGGTCAAAATTGATCACATCAAAGGTCATTATCTTTACATAATTTTATCTTATCCATAAAATATTATTTTCAAACGATCTTCTAGACGTGCCACAACCAATTGTATGGATTAAGGTGTTGTTCAAGTACACTTAAATGCAAAAATAAAGAGAAAAAATCCAAGAGCTCAGTTTTGGGCCATCCGCTCTACTAACCGCAAGAAAGCTCTACTGACCCCAAGTGTCTGTGATTCAGACAGGGAAATTTTATCGCCGCTGTCGGGAATCGAACCCGGGACCTCTAGCATCAGAGGCAAGTGCACTAACCACTGAGGTATCACATTATTTGAGGGTTTTCATCCTCTTCAAGAGTATTTAGGTCATGTGTATAGATCCATCAGTTCTTGGAAATGCCGAATCCGACGTATTTTTACGCCTGTTTTTGCTTTTGAATGCATAAAATTTCCTGTCATAGATTCTTTATTATGCCATTTTTTTTTTTTTTTCTGATGCGTCCGTAATTGAGTGTAAAAACGACCTTAATCACAGCGGGTGTCCAATTGATCTCCAAATTTAGCTGCTGCTTTCAGGTCAAAAGTTTACAGTTAGTTGTCCCCGCCAGGCTTGTTCAAGCATTACCTAGCGAGGACAGTTGTCTGTATTGCTCTCTCAGCCAATCAGAGTGTTACAGCTAGAAGATTGACAGGTCAGTCTTGCGGTTTGCGAGTGATTAAATCATGCTGCATTGCATGTGGCTTATTAACATAAATTCAGACTTGCCTACCCTTACGATTTGGGCGTAAGGCTTACTATTTTCATGTCCAAATTGTGACCACGGTCGAATTCCGGACGTTTTTTGGTGTTTGTAAAAAAAGTCGGTAAATCGGCGCAATTATTATAGCCCCGCTTTGAAAAAGTGGGGGCTATATTGGATTTGGCTTGTCCGGAATTCCGTCTGTCTGTAATTTGTCCGGAATTCCGTCTGTCTGTCTGTAATATTTGATAGTGGGTACCTTGTTACCGCAACTCCTCTTACAGTTCTAGGTCAATCCTTTTGAAACTTTACAGGTGTTTTCATAAATAATTTTTTTCACTTATTTCACCTTTTTTAACTTAGACAATTTTTGAGATCTACTAATGTTAAAATGTATAGGGAGTAGCTACCTTGTGACCACAACTCCTCTTACCGTTACTGTTTTCATCATCCTTAAATAATTTTTTTCACTTATTTCACCTTTTTTAACTTAGACAATTTTTGAGATCTACTGATGTTAAAATGTATAGGGAGTAGCTACCTTGTGACCACAACTCCTCTTACAGTTCTAGGTCAATCCTTTTGAAACTTTACAGGTGTTTTCATATAGGTCTGAAGATGTGCATATTCTTTTTTCATTATCCTTAAATAATTTTTTTCACTTATTTCACCTTTTTTAACTTAGACAATTTTTGAGATCTACTAATGTTAAAATGTATAGGGAGTTGCTACCTTGTGATCGCAACTCCTCGTACAGTTCTAGTCAATCCTTTTGAAATTTAACAGGTGTTTTCATATAGGTCTGAAGATGTGCATGTGCTTTTTTCATTATCCAAAACCTATTTTTTAACTTTCAGATCTAATAACACGAAAAGTCTATAAGGCGTAGGTACCTTGTTAGGGATTTAACCCTCTCACAAGTCTTTACCTTTAATTCCTCTGACAGGGCTATAGCGGGGCTATAGTCAGTTCTAGTTTCGGTTCGGGTAAGCCCGTGTTTATACCGTAAGAAGACAATATTTGTCGTTCCTGGCTTACTCTCGTTGCGAAATTAATTTAAATTTCATTGGCTAATGATAGGGAAATGATCCAATCACAGTTCATTTAAAAATATGTTTCAGTATGAGCGGCAAGATGGATGCCATTATAAAGAAAAAAACACGGGGGAAAAAAGAAAAGCTGAATTGGCCGATTTATTGCAAAAAAATGAGGAAAATGGTCTTATTTTGACCTTGCATCGGATACCTTAAAACCCTTACGAATAAAAATTGAATTTTACGATTTTTTGGGGTGGATCTTACTATTTTCTGTCTCAAGGGGTAGGCAAGTCTGTAAATTGATTGTTTTGTTTCAGGATACTTGTACACACAGACTGACAGTTGGATTATCGGTAATTTGATTGTTGAAAAAATGTTGGAGACATATTTAAAGGGGCAATATATTAAAGGATGTGATAATCTAGTGTATAAATCATCTTTATTGCGATTAAAGAAAATTAACACTCGGGGGTTTGTCGTACTTTCGTATTAAACAATGTCTTTATTATTTATGGAGTTACCTTGGTTTGGCCTTTCTGAGGGAAGAAATTAATTATCAGAAACATGGAATATTTGGACAACTTTCTCTGTCATTTCTGGTGTTACATCTTTAATCTTTATGCAAAGTATTGTAGGAATCCCAAAGTTTCAGATGCCATTTTATCTGAACATACTTTTTCTATAGGAGCAGCTTGATCAGAGCCTGTACTACTGTTAACTGCTCGCACTCAACTTAAACCCTTATCCTGATGAATAAATTAATTTTGGCCCTGTCCACTCCTGACTTTCAAAACCTAAGGTAATTTATCCATTCAAATTCACAATCTGAGTGACCACAGTGTAAATCCTGATTAGTTGAAAGCCATCTGATCTGGATCTCCACTGCAAGAAAAGGGTTTGTCGTGTTAAGCAGGATAGGAGTTCCAGCCCCACAGTCTTGTGGGGTCTTGCAGACTCACTCTGCAGCCGTACGCATTTAGCCATAATTGACATGTTTTTTTTAGGTCAAACTCCAACTTTTCAGATTTGAATCCAATTTTTCCTGGGATGGATTCTTAACCTTTACCCTGCTGTAGGCGACAAGCCCTATCTTTGCAAACAGTGTAGATCCAGATCAGATGGCTTCTGAAGAAGCCATCTGATCAGGATCTACACAGTTTGACATTCAGTTAATGAATATGTAGAAATAAGCTGCATCAAGTAATCTGATTGGTTCAAAGTCAGAAATGAGTGTGGCTTAATTGAATATTCAGCAGGTTAAAGGTTAACCCTTATCTTGCTGAATATTCATTTAAGCCACACCCATTTCTGTCTATCGGCCAATCATATTACTTGATGTAATTTATTGCTACAAATTCATAAATTGAATGCCAAGCAGTATAGATCCTGATCAGATGCCACTTGCAAACTGTGGATGAGCTCAGTGTGGACACTTGCCGTAAACCTACGGTCGTACAAGTGAAGACGTTCCTTTAAAGAGAAGAAGATGGGCAAGATGAGAGCCGCTTCCAAGCAGTCAGGCTCCGGGACTGCTCCCAAGCAGTCCCAGTCTGAGAACCCTTCTCAGACTGCGTCCGCATTGGGGGAGAAGTACCGGGAGGACCAGGAAAATTCCCCGATAGACATACGCCAATCTACTCAAGATCGACCTGGTGGGTCCTCCACCCAAGTGTCTGCAGACAAGAGGGCAGAAAGAACTCCCAGCGCCAGGTCTGGGGATAATCTTTCTTGTCCTCGGGGCCCAGATTCTTTGGAATCTGACCGGTCACCATGCAGGGATTCTCGCGACTGGTCAGTTCGGCCCAAATCCAAAGATCGATCCAAACATCGATTACCTGACCGGGTAACCCGGTCTACATCCCGGTACTGGTCAGTGGGTCAGTCCACTTCCCGGCAACGTTCCCGGGGCCGGTCATCCCGACATCCTTCGACGGGGCGTTCATTTCGTCACTGTTCAAGGGCAGATCATCTCGCCACTGGGCACAAGGACAGTCATCACGGCCTATTCTCGGAAACGGTCAGATCGGCACTGATCGCCGAGCCAGGCATTTTGTTCTCGATCTAAACACGGATTGAGTTCACGGGATCGTCGCACGCCTCATAGAAGGCATAGATCGAGAGTGAAGAGAAAACCAAGGTTGGCAAAAAGCCGGTCAATATGAGTATTGACCGGGCTGGTGGTTAAAACCGGTTATAACCGATCAATACTGGTCAATACTGGTCGATTGGTGGTCGATTAAATCACTGGAGTATATACCTCTTTCCTGTTGCTAAACTGGTCTTAAAAGCTGTCCCCCTACATCATGTACATGATGTTAGACTATATTTTCATCACTGAACAAAATAGTTTTTATGAATAACAGTAATTATTTGAGGTATCTTTTATTCCATCAAAAGTCAAAAGACATTATTGCTGGTCGATTGACTCACTGTACTGTTGACAGGCCTGTTCTTTTCAATCAAACAATCTTTATAATTATTCTTTTTTCCTTTATAGGTTGGATTGATTGTTCATATTTTGATTTACAGGAATATGAATAAGCTAAATGTATCATGGATTTTGAAGTATTTATGAAAGGTCCTTTATTTATTAACCAAACAATATTTGAAGATTCAATGATGTCTTTGAATATTTAAAAGTATCTGCAACACCAGTAAATTGCTGTCAAAACAGACTAACCCATGCCACAGCAGTGGGTGTGGCAAAGATCTGATTGCTAAATTGACCAATTGCATGTCCCTAATAGGGGTATTATAATCTGACACCAGGCTTTCTTCATAATGTGTGAAATTTTGATTTATATGCAATATGGACAATCTTATCATGAAGCTATTGCTGAAGGTGTCAAAAATTAATGAAACCTAAAGACCCAATTTGGAACTTCTTCACTATTTTGGAAGATAACAACAACAACAAAAAAAAACAGTGCAAGGTGTTGAAGTTTGTGCTAAGGTCTTAAGTCTGAGGAGTCATAGACAAAAATGCCTAGGGCTAAAAAAGCCAGAAAGTATTGCTGAGAGGCCACTTGAAGAAATAACATCTGAACCTGACACTCTATCAAATGCTCAGCCTCCAGCAAAGAGAGCAAAACTTCAAAATAGTTTCAGTACCTTTGCTTTTTTAACACTAAAATTATTCAGTTGACCACTCAATATTTCAATCGACCAGTATTGACCACTTTGGGAAAACACTCTAGATCTAGACGCCTTGAACGCCATCATCATACAAGTTCAAGTTCTGACTAGTATTCGAGGTCTAGATCAGTCAGTTAGGACTGGTCTACCTCTTCTGATAGGCACAGGCGCCATAAGATGAAGAAGTCTCACAATCGTCCTTCTTCTGTCTCTAGAAGTCACAAGAGATGTAGGCACTCCTCTGGTACTCGCCGTAAGGATCGTGCAAGAGCTTTATCTTCAAGCTCGGATAGAAATGAGAATCTCTCCATCCGGGTGGACAATAATGAATTTGAGGGTGAGAGCAGAGCTGGTTCACCCCATAAAGCCTCTTCTAATTTGGCAAAGAAAACTTGGATTGACAGAGGTTCTTCCAATTCTGAGGAGGAAGAGGAAGGTATCATTTCCTTTGCCGAGGCAATTCAGGAGGTTATGAGCTTACTTCCCTCCGAATTTTGCCCCAGGATGGAGTCGTCGGAGACTCTCCAGAGGCCTAGGTCCACGCTGGATGCACTTAACCCATCTGAGGATAAGAGCTCAGCTTCTCTCCCTCAGTCCTTATTGATCAAAGACATTGTAAATGTCTTTCAGTCACTGATCGATAAGAAGGTTAAGCTGGAACCTGGCTGGGTTACCAATAAATCTCTGGAGAGAGATCTTGGTATAAACGTGAATAAACACCGTCAATTACTTTCTATTGATTAATACGAACATAGACATATTTTCAGGCGGGGCCATCCTTGTTCTATGGACGCGTTTCTAGTTTATCTGAATTTCTTCCATTTTTGTTGGTAAAATTTTCCAATATATTTTGTATAGATGTGTTTTCATAGTGTCAAATCATTTATGTAATGTGTGATTAGTTTGTTAAAAATTGTAGCTTAGTTGAGTTCACTATTTGTCGATACGTAAGTAGAGTAAAAAGATTACCGGTGTAACAGTTTATCTTTACCCCCTGGGTAGCTTTACCCCCGGGGGTAAAGATATCCCGGGATATCTTAACCCCCACCCTGGATATCTTCACCCCCGGGGGTAAAGATATCCCGGCTGGGATATCTTTACCCCCGGGGGTAAAGCTAAACTGGCTAGGATATCTTTACCCCCACCCCAACTTTTGGGTATAAACTATTTTCTTAATGCCCAATTTCTTCTTATTTGTAAGAGAAGCAAGATAGTGGACTCAATGTTTCACTTTAACATTTTTTCGTTTCAATCATGACTCGGACTAACAGGACTACCCTTAGTATAAAATATGACCATATTATGGAGGCAAATGATTATTTAATACCTACTTGTTTGTATATTTTCTTATTCAAAATGTTGCTTATGACAATCTTTCATAATCTTGCATAATCCCCATCAGTCGTGAAATGGGTGGTGGTGGTGAGTGGAAAGGCGGGGGTAAAGATATCCCGGCTGGGATATCTTTACCCCCGGGGTAAAGCTGAACTGGCCAGGATATCTTTACCCCCACCCCAACTTTTGAGTATAAACTATTTTCTTAATGCCCAATTTCTTCTTATATGTAAGAGAAGCAAGATAGTGGACTCGATGTTTCACTTGAACATTTTTCGTTTCGATCATGACTCGGACAAATAGACCACCCTTAGTAAGAAATATGACCATCTTATAGAGGCAAATGATTATTTAATAACTTCTTTTTGTATAGTTTCTTATTCAAAATGTTGCTTATGACAATCTTTCATAATCTTGCATTATCCCTGTCAGTTGTGCAATGGGTGGTGGGGGTGAGTGGAAAGGCGGGGGTAAAGATATCCCGGCTGGGATATCTTTACCCCCGGGGGTAAAGCTAAACTGGCCAGGATATCTTTACCCCCACCCCAACTTTTGGGTATAAACTATTTTCTAAATGCCCAATTTCTTCTTATATGTAAGAGAAGCAAGAGAGTGGACTCGATGTTTCACTTTAACATTTTTCGTTTCAGTTGTGACTCGGACTAATAGAACTACCCTTAGAAAGAAATATGACCATATGTTACAGGCAAATTATTATTTAATAACTTCTTTTTGTATATTTTCTTATTCAAAATGTCCCTTATGACAATCTTTCATAATCTAGCATTATCCCCGTCAGTTGTGAAATGGGTGATGGTGAGTGGAAAGGCGGGGGTAAAGATATCCCGGCCGGGATATCTTTACCCCCGGGGGTAAAGCTAAACTGGCCAGGATATCTTTACCCCCACCCCAACTTTTGGGTATAAACTATTTTCTTAATGCCCAATTTCTTCTTATATGTAAGAGAAGCAAGATAGTGGACTCGATGTTTCACTTGAACATGTTTTGTTTCAATCAAGACTCAGACTAATAGAACTACCCTTGGTAAGAAATACGACCATATTATAGAGGCAAATGATTATTTAATAACTTCTTTTTGTATAGTTTCTTATTCAAAATGCCCTTATGACAATCTTTTATAAACCTGCATTATCCCTGTCAGTTGTGAAATGGGTTGTGGTGGTGAGTGCAAAGGCGGGGGTAAAGATATCCCGGCTGGGATATCTTTACCCCCGGGTGTAAAGCTGAGCTGGCCAGGATATCTTTACCCCCACCCCAACTTTTGAGTATAAACTATTTTCTTAATGCCCACTATCTTGCTTCTTTTACATATAAGAAGAAATTGGGCATTTAGAAAATAGTTTATACCCAAAAGTTGGGGTGGGGGTAAAGATATCCTGGCCCGTTTAGCTTTACCCCCGGGGGTAAAGATATCCCAGCCGGGATATCTTTACCCCCGCCTTTCCACTCACCCCCACCACCCATTGCACAACTGACAGGGATAATGCAAGATTATGAAAGATTGTCATAAGCAACATTTTGAATAAGAAACTATACAAAAAGAAGTTATTAAATAATCATTTGCATCTATAATATGGTCGTTTTTCTTACTAAGGGTGGTCTATTTGTCCGAGTCATGATTGAAAACGAAAATTTGTTCAAGTGAAACATCGAGTCCATTTTCTTGCTTCTCTTACATATAAGAAGAAATTTGGCATTTAGAAAATAGTTTATACCCAAAAATTGGGGTGGGGGTAAAGATATCCTGGCCAGTTTAGCTTAACCCCCGGGGGTAAAGATATCCCAGCCGGGATATCTTTACCCCCGCCTTTCCACTCACCCCCACCACCCATTTCACAACTGACAGGGATAATGCAAGATTATGAAAGATTGTCATAAGGGACATTTTGAATAAGAAACTATACAAAAAGAAATTATTAAATAATTATTTGCCTCTGTAATGTGGTCATATTTCTTTCTAAGGGTAGTTCTATTAGTCCGAGTCATGATCGAAATGAAAAATGTTAAAGTGAACTATCGAGTCCACTATCTTGCTCTTCTTACATATAAGAAGAAATTGGGAATTAAGAAAATAGTTTATACCCAAAAGTTGGGGTGGGGGTAAAGATATCCTGGCCAGTTTAGCTTTACCCCCGGGGGTAAAGATATCCCAGCCAGGATATCTTTACCCCCGCCTTTCCACTTACCCCCGACACCCATTTCACAACTGACACTGATAATGCAAGATTCTGAAAGATAGTCATAAGGGACATTTTGAATAAGAAAATATACAAAAAGAAGTTCTTAAATAATCATTCGCCTCTATAATATGGTCATATTTCTTACTAAGGGTATTTCTAATAGTCCGAGTCATGATTGAAACGAAAAATGTTAAAGTGAAACATGGAGCCAACTATCTTGCTTCTTTTACATATAAGGAGAAATTGGGCATTTAGAAAATAGTTTATACCCAAAAGTTGGGGTGGGGGTAAAGATATCCTGGCCAGTTTAGCTTAACCCCCGGGGGTAAAGATATCCCAGCCGGGATATCTTTACCCCCGCCTTTCCACTCACCCCCACCACCCATTTCACAACTGACAGGGATAATGCAAGATTATGAAAGATTGTCATAAGGGACATTTTGAATAAGAAACTATACAAAAAGAAGTTATTAAATAATCATTTGCCTCTATAATGTGGTCATATTTCTTTCTAATGGTAGTTCTATTAGTCTGTGTCATGATCGAAACGAAAAATGTTAAAGTGAACTATCGAGTCCACTATCTTGCTTCTCTTACATATAAGAAGAAATTGGGTATTAAGAAAATAGTTTATACCCAAAAGTTGGGGTGGGGGTAAAGATATCCTGGCTAGTTTAGCTTTACCCCCGGGGGTAAAGACATTCCAGCCGGGATATCTTTACCCCCGCCTTTCCACTCACCCCCACCACCCATTTCACAACTGACAGGGATAATGCAAGATTATGAAAGATTGTCATAAGGGACATTTTGAATAAGAAACTATACAAAAAGAAGTTATTAAATAATTATTTGCCTCTATAATGTGGTCATATTTCTTTCTAAGGGTAGTTCTATTAGTCCGAGTCATGATCGAAACGAAAAATGTTAAAGTGAACTATCGAGTCCACTATCTTGCTTCTCTTACATATAAGAAGAAATTGGGTATTAAGAAAATAGTTTATACCCAAAAGTTGGGGTGGGGGTAAAGATATCCTGGCCAGTTTAGCTTTACCCCCGGGGGTAAAGATATCCCAGCCAGGATATCTTTACCCCCACCTTTCCACTTACCTCCGACACCCATTTCACAACTGACAGGGATAATGCAAGATTATGAAAGATAGTCATAAGGGACATTTTGAATAAGAAAATATACAAAAAGAAGTTCTTAAATAATCAAATGCCTCTATAATATGGTCATATTTCTTACTAAGGGTATTTCTAACAGTCCGAGTCATGATTGAAACGAAAAATGTTAAAGTGAAACATGGGAGCCCACTATCTTGCTTCTTTTACATATAAGAAGAAATTGGGCATTTAGAAAATAGTTTATACCCAAAAGTTGGGGCGGGGGTAAAGATATCCTGGCCAGTTTAGCTTTACCCCCGGGGGTAAAGATATCCCAGCCGGGATATCTTTACCCCCGCCTTTCCACTCACCCTCACCATCCATTTCACAACTGACAGGGATAATGCAAGATTATGAAAGATTGTCATAAGGGACATTTTGAATAAGAAACTATACAAAAAGAAGTTATTAAATAATTATTTGCCTCTATAATGTGGTCATATTTCTTTCAAAGGGTAGTTCTATTAGTACGAGTCATGATCGAAACGAAAAATGTTAAAGTGAACTATCGAGTCCACAATCTTGCTTCTCTTACATATAAGAAGAAATTGGGTATTAAGGAAATAGTTTATACCCAAAAGTTGGGGTGGGGGTAAAGATATCCTGGCCAGTTTAGCTATACCCCCGGGGGTAAAGATATCCCAGCCAGGATATCTTTACCCCCGCCTTTCCACTTACCCCCGACACCCATTTCACAACTGACAGGGATAATGCAAGATTATGAAAGATATTCATAAGGGACATTTTGAATAAGAAAATATACAAAAAGAAGTTCTTAAATAATCATTCCCCTCTATAATATGGTCATATTTCTTACTAAGGGTATTTCTAATAGTCCGAGTCATGATTGAAACGAAAAATGTTAAAGTGAAACATGGAGCCAACTATCTTGCTTCTTTTACATATAAGAAGAAATTGGGCATTTAGAAAATAGTTTATACCCAAAAGTTGGGGTGGGGGTAAAGATATCCTGGCCAGTTTAGCTTTACCCCCGGGGGTAAAGATATCCCAGCCGGGATATCTTTACCCCCGCCTTTCCACTCACCCCCACCACCCATTTTACAACTGACAGGGATAATGCAAGATTATGAAAGATTGTCATAAGGGACATTTTGAATAAGAAACTATACAAAAAGAAGTTATTAAATAATCATTTGCCTCTATAATGTGGTCATATTTCTTTCTAAGGGTGGTTCAATTAGTCTGAGTCATGATCGAAACGAAAAATGTTAAAGTGAACTATCAAGTCCACTATCTTGCTTCTCTTACATATTAGAAGAAATTGGGTATTAAGAAAATAGTTTATACCCAAAAGTTGGGGTGGGGGTAAAGATATCCTGGCCAGTTTAGCTTTACCCCCGGGGGTAAAGATATCCTGGCCAGTTTAGCTTTACCCCCGGGGGTGAAGATATCCAGGGTGGGGGTAAAGATATCCTAGGATATCCTTACCCCCGGGGGTAAAGCTACCCCTGAGTAGCTTTACCCCCGGGGGTAAAGCTACCCAGGGGTCAAGATAAACTGGGACACCGGTATTTTTGTTTTGTTTCTTTTCTTTATTTTTTTTTTTTTTGGCTTGGCATCACAGATTCATTGGGTGACAGGGCTTGAGATTTCATATCATCTCAATGTCTGGTAAAAGTCCCACAAAGTTGGAAGCAACATCTCCAAAATGACATAAATGGAGTTGACAGAGACTTTTACCCTCAACTCGGACAAAACAGTGGTCAGATACATGTACACTTTCACATTTCATTTGTTTAGTTAGGCCCGTCCATGCTTATAAAACCTATTGGTTTCATTGGACGACAGGGCTTTCATCGCAATGTTAGCTAAAAGTCCCACAAAATTGGAACCAACAAGCTCAAATCGAACAAAAGCAAACAAATCAATTGTTACTGTTGTCGGAGGATAAGTAGACAGTGACGTAAAAGATAATATCACCACAGGTGGGTTTGACAGGTTGTACCATTCTCATTATCATACCCATCATTGGTTGACAAGACAGATTATACGGTTATAATTATCCCCATGCTTTTAAAAAAAGCGTTCGGGGATATTGCGAACAGCTCCGTCCGTCTGTCCATCCGTCAAGCTATCTCCTCCTTAACCACTGGTCGGAATGTAACCAAATTTGGTACACAGCTTCCTTACGTGATGAGGGCATGCAACGTCACATTTATTTTTGGCCCTGGGGCCTTGGGGAGGGGTCAAAAGGTCAAATATCAATTAAATTCAATATCAAAGTCAATTTTATAGATTTTGAAACCAAACTTTGCATAATTAATGATATATGTATCACATATTGAACAGGATTTTGGCTGGGTCATGCCGAAGGGGTCGGACTTGTGGGCGGGTCAGGGGGTCAAAATTCAAATTTTACCGAATATAGTCATATGGAATATCAAATTGAAGGGGGTGATTAGTTGAATATAATACAAGTAAAATTTTGACCCTTGGGTCAGATTGGGGCCCTAGGGGAGGGGTCAAAATTTAAGTTTTTTGTTACATAGTCATGTGGCATATCAAATTGAAGGGCATGATTAGTAGAATATAATACAGGTAATATTTTGACCCTGGGGTCAAATTAGGGCCCAGGGTGAGGGGTTTTTGGTACTTGGCCCCTTAGGTAGAAAGCGTGGGGATTTGCGATGGCGCGCCATCGACAGTATTCTAGTTATCATTACGGAAGCGTTGTTACTCTTTGACAACAGTGGACAATGCTCAACAACAAAAACATTCGCTGACACCACTTTCAACTTATCCTCTGACAACAGTAATTGGTGTCACTTACACTTACACTTGTCGGACAGAATCCCCCACTTTTTGTGAAAGCCTCCATGGTGTAATGGTTATGCTACCAGCATTGTAAACCAGGGGTCACAGGCTTAATCAAGACATTCTGATGAGTCTTTATACCGAGGTCCCGTTTCTATATGACCTTAGCTTTTGTTGAGACCTAAAACTCAAACACTCACTGCCCCTTCCCCACCCGCTCCCTTTTTAGCTCTCCTGTAAGAAGTACATGGAGAGCTATTGTTGTCACCTCGGTTGTGCGCATTTGCATATAAATGTGTGTGCGTTCCCCTCACACTGCGTTCAAGTTTTTCAGATGCTTATATCTCAACAGTCACTCATCACAGAGCACTCATATTTGGAACTTAAGTACCTGGGAGGGTCTTCTGACTTTCAAAGACAACAGACCCCTGGGTTCATGCCCCAGGGTGGAGCTATTATCTTGAATACTATTTTGATAATGAAATGTTATACCTATATATATTACTTCAATGCAACCAGGTGGTTGACCTCAAAATACAGTAGGTCAGTGTGACCTATATTTCATGGTTCAGTGACTTTGGCTTATATCTTGAATACTATTTGATGTAGAAACTTCATATCTGAATAATCAATTCCATGTGACCAGATGATTGACATAGAAATATATCTAGGTCAATGTTACCTATTTTCATGGTTCAATGATTTTGCCTTATAATTCAGACACCATTTGATTTTGCATTGTAATATCTGGAATATATGTTCCATGTGACCTGATGATTGACCTCAAAATATATGTAGGTGAGTGAGACCTATATTTCATGGTTCAGTAGTTTTACCTTATATCTTGAAGGCGCGAAACAGGCAAGCTATGCTGTCATGCGACAGCTCTTGTTGTAAATGCAGACAAAATCCCCCCTTCCCTATCATTTATTTAGGGTGAACCAAATCACTTCTGTAAGAGGAACTATTTACTATCTGGTGAAACCTCGTGCAGTATAGCTCCAATATATCGCGGTAGTCGGGGGTCCATAGCCCGAAAACCACGATGTGGTCGGAGCGCGATATAAGTCGCGGTAGTTTGCCGAGATGCCAATACAAGTCGCGGTGATAGTTTGGTGAGTTACCGTTATCACTCCACACTAATGGCTGTCAGTATTCCTATCGGCCGTATTTCACCATTAAAGTAGGTTCAGAATTACTCAGTGACAGAACAAACAAAGGGGACTATGTCTACCAATTAACTTACATTCGAGAACAGCTGAAAATCTGCGTCTGAAAACATGTGATTGCTAAAATGTCAAAACAGGACGCCATTTTGAATTTGCGGGTTCCCCTGGTTGTCTCTCACGTTGACGGCCAAGGGGCGCAACCACCATAAGCGCTAAGCGCTAAAGCAATTCTAGTTGTTTCCCTTGGCTTGCCAGATCTCAGAAAAATTAAAAGTAGCGGTTGGAAAAAATTATTTAACGTCTACCACGGGCCAAAAAACTATACAACAACAAAACTATCATTTTATTGTGTTTTGATTTCGGGCAAGTGTAAAAAAATCGTCTACAACTGTCGTTGTTGTTGTTTCCAGTTTCCCCGTGTCGCGGGTCGTCAGCTGGTGGGGTCCCAGGGAACTAATCCATTCTGGCACTACACCTTAGCCGTTCGGTGCTACCCCCATTCCACGTTGCCGGTGAATGGGGAGACCATCGCTCGGCTCCAGCCCCGTCCGTCCGTGTCTATCGTAAGTCCGCTGCAGTCGGTCCATTTTGTCTTCTACTCGACATTATAATTTTTTGCTTGTCAATATGCCGAACCGTGTCAGAGCAGGAAAATGTCAATTTTGATATTGGTATTTTTGTTTTTTATTTTTTTTTTATTTGATTTTTGTATATTTATGTAACGTATGTACATTTTTACATTGTTTGGTCTGTTTCCCCATCTTGTTGAGTGGTCTATTTTTTAAGTATATATGCGGGCGGATGTGCTTACCCCGCCACGGACCTGTTTTGTTTGTTTTTCTTGTGCCTTAAAGGTGGCGTTGTCCGTTTTAGGGCAAGCCCACCCGCTCACAGTTGCTGGGGAGGACAGTTTTTGTACCTGCAATATTAAGCTAGTGGTTTATATTTTGTGTTGTTGTTTTTTTGGTTTATCTGTACATACAATATGTAACATAATAACATGAAGTGCCGGCCTACGCCGTCTCGGGCTTGAACTCGTATTTATTTTGTTAATGAGTGACGTCTATCGCGGAGGATGTGCATTTTAACTGTCGTCTACCCACCTCAGGCTTAATGACTGCATTTCCCTTATTCCCCGCAAAGAAATTTATGGTTCGTTCTGTATGTTTCGGTACTTCGTAGAACCGGTACCGGTATTTACCCAGTGACAAAAGCGCGGGAAAGCGCCCGAGAGTCACAGATTAATCAGAATTCCCTTTGCGCATGACCAATTCGGATGTGTTTTCAGATATTGGATTTTAATTTCTAATATTTGTTGTTTACTCGGATGGTACGCTGTTTTTCCCTCGCTGGAAATGTTGGTATTTGTTTTCCTTTCTTCATATAGTTAATTTAGCAGGAATTTCTGCTTTTAACTTCTTTTCTTGTTGTCACATAATTTCGTGACCTTTTTCGTTATTGTTTGTTTTGTTCTTGTCCTTCAATGTCCCAAATCCGCGGCTCTTGCGGCCAAGCAGTCCCAGTCTGAGAACCCTTCTCAGACTGCGTCCGCATCGGGGGAGAATTACCGGGAGAACCGGGAAAATTCCCCGATAGACACACGTCAATCTACTCAAGATCGACCCAGTGGGTCTTCCACCCAAGTGTCTGCGGACAAGAGGACAGAAAGAACACCCAACGCCAAGTTTGGGGATAGTCTTTCCTTGTCCTCGGGACCAGATTCTTTGGAATCTGACCGGTCACCGGGCGGGGAATCTGGCCGGTCACCGGGCGGGGAATCTGGCCGGTCACCGGGCGGGGAATCTGGCCGGTCACCGGGCGGGGAATCTGGCCGGTCACCGGGCCGGGATTCTCGCGACCGGTCATTTCGGCCCAAATCCAAAGATCGATCGTCCAAACATCGATACCGGGACCGGGTAACCCGGTCTACATCCCGGTACCGGTCAGTGGGTCGGTCCACTTCCCGGCAACGTTCCCGGGACCGGTCATCCCGGCATCCTTCGGCGGGACGTTCATTTCGTCACCGTTCACCAGGCAGATCATCTCGCCACCGGGCACCGGGACAGTCATCACGGCGCCATTCTCGGAAACGGTCAGATCGGCACCGATCGCCGAGACGGACATCTCGTGATCGATCTAAACACAGATCGAGTTCACGGGATCGTCACACGCCTCATAGAAGGCATAGATCGAGAGTGAAGAGAAAAAACTCTAGATCTAGACGCCTTAAACGCCATCATCATACGTGTTCAAGTTCTGACCCGTACTTGAGGTCTAGTTCAATCAGTTCGGACTGGTCTACCTCTTCTGAAAGGCACAGGCGCCATAAGAAGAAGTCTCACAATCGTTCTTCTGTCTCTAGAAGTCATAAGAGACGTAGGCACTCCTATGGTACTCGCCATAAGGATCGTGCTAGAGCTTTATCTTCAAGCTCGGATAGGAATGATAATCTCTCCATCAGGGTGGACAATAATGAATTTGAGGGTGAGAGCAGAGCTGGTTCACCCCATAAAGCCTCTTCTAATTTGGCAAAGAAAACTCGGTTTGACAGAGGTTCTTCCAATTCTGAAGAGGAAGAGGAAGGTATCATTTCTTTTGCCGAGGCAATTCAGGAGGTTATGAGCTTACTTCCCTCCGAATTTTGCCCCAGGAAGGAGTCCTCGGAGACTCTTCAGAGGCCTAGGTCCACACTGGATGCACTTAACCCATCTGAGGATAAGAGCTCAGCTTCTCTCCCTCAGTCCTTATTGATCAAAGACGTTGTAAATGTCTTTCAATCACTGATCGATAAGATGGTTAAGCTGGAACCTGGCTGGGTTACCAATAAATCTCTGGAGAGAGATCTTGGTATAAACGTGAAACATTACCGGTCACACGGTCAGTTATTTCCCGACAGTGTTCCTAAAATTGATAAAGATGCTTCTCTACTGGATCTGATATCCTCTGGGAATGCCAATTTGCCAGTAAAGAGTTTGGAGACTATGGAGCGTCAAGCTAGGAACATGGTTTCCATTAACTCTTATGCAGACCTTTTTACTGCTGCTTCAGTTCAAGCATTGGAGTCAGACAACTTGGATGCTCCGATGCTGAAGAGGTTACTCAGCTCTATTGTTAGTTGCTTGAAGCACTCTTCCTCTATGGCAGTGATTTTGGCAGTCGAACTCCTGCAAGCTAGAAGGGAGGCTGCCATTGAAAGGTCTAAGATTCTGACGGAAGCCACGAAGACTAAGCTTCGCTCGGTTCCGATCTCAGCTGAATCCCTCTTTGGTGGAATGATTACTGATTTTCAGAAACTAAATTCTGAATCTCAACAGCAGAGTTTCATTGCTTCCTCTGTTGCACAGAGTAAGCAGGCTTCTACTTCTGGCTTTAAGATTCCTAAATGCCAAAAGAAGTCTGCACACAGGGATTCATCTTCCTCTGCTAGACCTCCCAATCATAAGAATAGAGGTGGTCCTAGGAGAGGCTCTCGCCGTGGAGGCTCAAGCTCTCGAGGAAGGGGTCAGTACACCCCCTCCCGAGGAGGTGCCTCTAACGTTTCTCGACAATGATACACTCCCTCCACTGTCCCTTTCAAGAAAAGACCTTCCAGTAGGAGGACGGTTGGCCCACTTTCAAAATCGTTGGGGAGAAATAACAGAGGACTCATGGGTCCTCTCTGTTGTAAAAAAGGGTACAAAATACCTTTCATCAGCAAACCTCTTCTTTCTCCAACGCCAATCTTTCTTCATCAGACCGAAAGTCGGTCTTTGGAAGAAGAGGTCAACAAACTCCTACTCAAAGGGGCAGTGGAGATGATAGAGCCGGAAGGTCCAGGCTTTTATTCTCGTATTTTCCTAGTTCCCAAGAAAAACGGAAAATTACGACTTATAATAGATCTGTCCAGACTGAATACTTTTCTGGAAGTTCAGTCGTTCAAAATGGAGACAGCCAACAAAGTCAGACAGGCGATCCAACCCAACGATTTGGCGATCTCCTTAGACCTGACGGATGCATATCTACATGTTCCCATTCACAGACAGTCTCGGAAGTACCTCCGATTCTGTCTCAAGGGTCAAACTTATCAGTTCAAGGCTCTTCCGTTTGGCCTTGCAACAAGTCCGTATGTCTTCACCCGTTTGATGGTTGCCGTAGCATCTTATCTACGGAAGAGGGCAATTGTACTGTTTCCGTACCTGGACGACTGGTTGGTCAGAAATCAGATTCGTCAGGAAATTCTGAGAGATCGACAGTTTACAGTCAAGTTGATTACATCCCTAGGACTGATAATCAACGAAGAGAAGTCGGACTTAGTACCATCTCAGAACTTTGTGTTCATAGGAATGGAATTTTTTACACAAAGGAATATAGTTCGGGTGCCGTTAGACAGAATACAGGGCATTCTGGAACTATTACGATGGTTCAGGGTTCAAGAGCAGGTCTCAGCAAGAGTCTTTCTGTCTCTTCTGGGAAAACTCAGTGCAGCAGCCCAGTTTGTTGTACTGGGCAGATTGCACTTACGTCCGCTTCAAATGGCTTTGTTTGCTCAGTGGAAGCCTCATGCTCTTCCATTGGAGCATCCCATTCTTCTCAATGTTTCGATCAGGAAGCATTTAGAATGGTGGAACAACAAGGGTCGTTTCAGCTCGGGTGTAACGCTGAAACCGTCTCTTCCTACTCACACTCTGTTCACGGATGCGAGTCTCTCTGGATGGGGAGCCCATCTCGAACCGGAAGGACTTCTGTGTCATGGAGTCTGGCCTCCAGACCAATCAGTTCTTCATATCAATATCCTAGAGATGAAAGCAATATTGCTTGCTCTAAAACAATGTTATCAGTATGTCACCAATTCAGCAGTACTGATTGCCACAGACAACTCTTCAGTAGTTTCGTACCTGAAGAAACAAGGGGGCACCCATTCTCCGTCTCTGTGCATGGAGGTGTGGGATACACTCCTTTGGTGCAATCAAGAAGGCATAAATCTTCTGGTCAGACATATACCAGGGAAATCGAACATATTGGCAGACAGGCTAAGTCGTCTTTCCAAGCCAATTGCGACAGAATGGACCTTGGATCAGACGATTTGCAATTTAATTCTGTCGATGACCGGTTTTCCGAACATAGATCTGTTTGCAACTCGTCTCAACAAGAAACTGCCTCTCTATGTGTCTCCCATCCCAGACGAGAATGCTCTGGCGATAGACGCAATGTCAATGAACTGGGACGGAATGCATGCGTATGCTTTTCCTCCGTTTGCACTGATCCCGGCGATAATCAACAAGATTCGTCAACATCATTGCAACATTGTGCTGGTAGCTCCTCTTTGGGCCGAAATGTCTTGGTTTCCAGACATACTTCGGTTACTCGTAGCACCTCCAATTCGGATTCCCTCAGTGCAGAATTTGCTGACACAAGTAGGTCAGAAATTCGTTCGTCAAAACGTGGAAAGTCTAAAACTTCACGCTTGGAGTTTATCCGCCGATCCATTACGGATAGAAACTTTTCGGCGAATGTTGCCAGACACGCTGCTCAGGCAAGGCGATTGTCTACCAGGCGTGTTTATGACGCCAAATGGAAAGTCTTTTCCGATTGGTGTAGTCGCAGGGGAACTCATCCTTTCAATCCATCTCCGATGGAAGTAGCAGACTTTTTGCTACATTTATTCACGGAGAAAAAATGTCAAGTCAGTACTATCAAAGGTTACAGATCTACTATCTCTAATACTTTGAAATTCACATCTGACATAAACATTGGATCTGACCCTATCATTTCAGAACTTATAAGGTCATTTGAATTACAGAGGCCTGTTCAAAGGTCTTTAGCTCCGAAATGGGACCTTTCTTGTGTCCTTTCTTCATTATGTTCTGAACCGTATGAACCTTTGCATAAAGCTTCTAGGTTCCATCTCACTCTGAAAACAGTTTTTCTGCTTGCCATGGCAACAGCAAGACGTGTTAGTGAGATTCATGCTTTCTCCATGGATTCAGGACATCTCAGATTCAATCAGTCAGATGGTTGTGTTTCTTTAAGGACACAACCAGGTTTTTTGGCAAAAAATCAATTACCATCCATTTGCCCGGATGATATTTTGGTTCAAAATTTAGCCAGAACAGTTAAATTCAATGACTTTAACAGGTTTTTATGCCCGGTTAGGGCTTTAAAACGTTACCTGAAAGTGACTGAGCCTATCCGGAAAGACAGGAAAAGGCTTTTTCTTCCCTTGAAGGGAAATCACAATATTACCAAGGGATCTATCTCCGGATGGATTTCTTATACTATTAGATTAGCTTATAAGAAATTGTCTAAGTCTAAAATAGCTTTGCTTAAGATTAAGGCTCATGAGCTAAGGGCCCTGTCAACCTCTTGGTCTTACTTGAATAAAACCCCAGTTGAGGATGTTATCAAAGCTGCCGTGTGGTCCTCTTGTTCGACTTTTGCCAAGTTCTATTTACGAGACTTGAACACACAAGGAGAAAACCTACGACTGATGGGTCCATTGGTTTCTGCTCAATAAGTGGTGGGGGGCCAGTCTGGTCTTCCTCATCCTCAATGCTAATCTGGAGACTATCTTCCGAGGCCTTGCAAGACACATTCAAAAGGTACTTGGAGCTGATAGTGATGTTCCAGGGATAGAAATGGTGGAAATTTAGTTTTCTTCCTCAATTTCCATTGTTTATCTTTTTAGAATCCTAAGTTTCTACAGGATTTATCCCTGGAATAAAGGATCGTTCTGTATGTGGTTGGAGATTCCATCCCGCCAAGGCTAATTCTGCAGTCATTAAGCCTGAGGTGGGTAGACGACAGTTAAAATTGAGTTTTTAAAAGTAAAACTTATTTTAACTAGGATACCCACCTCAGGCTTAAGGCAGATGGCCCACCTCCCTAACCCCTCCATCTAGAGGGCAAGGGAATTCTGATTAATCCGTGATTCTCGGGCGCTTTCCCGCGCTTTTGTCACTGGGTAAATACCTGTACCGGTTCTACGAAGTACCGAAACATACAGAACGAACCATAAATTTCTTTGCGGGGAATAAGGGAAATGCAGTCATTAAGCCTGAGGTGGGTATCCTAGTTAAAATAAGTTTTACTTTTAAAAACTCAATATTAGGTCAATCCCTTTTTATGCATTTGCCGTTTTAAGTTAAGAAAAAGTGATGCCTTAATCGACGTAGGATGCCGCACTCTGCGGGACCATAAGTGGGTCAGTCGCCATGTTTGCATATCATTAACGCATCCTACGTGAAGGAAGGCACCATAGGAGGAAAGTGTATTCCTGCCTAGCCGTTTGGAGGCCCGAGACAACGTTAGCCAATCTCCTTTGTGTTGTTGTCCTTTTTGGGACAAGCCCATCCGCCCGCAGTTGCTGGGAAGGACAATTTTTGTACCTGCAAGGTTGTGCTTGAAGATTATATTTGTGTTTTGTTTCTTCTGTACATACAACATATAACATAGTAACATGGTGTGTTGGCTTCCGCCGTCTCGGGCCCAAATTCGTATTTATTTTAGTTAGTGGGTGACCTCTATCGCGGAGGATGTGGCAAGTAGGTCAATCCCCTTTCATGCTTTTTCGTTTGAAGTTAAGAAAAGGCGATGCCCTCCTGGACGCAGGATGTCGTATTCTGTGGGACCGTAGGAGAGTCATTTTGTGTCGCCATGTTTGCATATCACTATCGCATCCTACGTGTAGGAAGGCATCATAGTAGAAATAAAAGTATTCTTGCCTAGCCGTTTGGGGACCCGAGACAACGTTTGCCAATCTCTTTAGTCAAAGTGGTTAGTGCAAATTGTTATATAATCATGTAGGTCGCATACAAGCGTCCGCCTGCGCACGTGCGCAGTCGAGCGCTCCTATGCGATCTTGTTTTTAATTTTTCATATTTACACAAATAAAAATGTTTGAAATTGAGAAAACTCTTCTTCTTCTTCTTCTAACTCCAGGTTTTTTATCTCTCTTTTCTATACTATCCTCTATACTGTATTCCTATCCTACAACTATCGCTATATCTACCTATCTAGTGTGGTTGTATGTTGGTTTAGTTTCGCGTGGGTGGTTGTGTGTGTTAAAAGCCTTCCTTCAGGTCGCGCTAAGTCATGCCCTAGTTAATTAGTTAATTGCCCTTGTCTATATTGATATGTGGCCATCTTGACTGTCTGTCTTTATTACGGTCATGGCGCAATTTGCTGTTTTTGGTGATTTTTATGGCTGTATGATATACCAGGTGAGATGCGGTTTTTCAGTCGTGGTGGTATGCAGAAGGCCCTTTTGAGGGCCCCCAGGTCATTCCGTTTGGGTAACCTTATAATGTACATCCTTTATTCGAAAGCGAAAGTTGCGAAAAAAAAAAAAAGAAAAAGATGTGATAAGGTGTCTTGTTTCTTATTTCTGTCCCACTTTTCTGTATGCGTTCCTGAAGGAGAGGCTTTGTTTGCTAGTGTGCTGTTGTGCCGTTTTCCTTTGGGTTGTGTGGCTCTCGATCAGCCAGGCTTTTGACGCAACGCTCCTAAGTGCAAAGTCCAAGGACCGCAACCACAGCGCTACGTCTCGTTCTGACTTCCCGTTTGCCTCACCCCCTCAGGAGGGGCTGGGCGACGGATTTTCCTTGTGGTGGGTCCATGCCCAGTCCCGTTGTGCTTTCGTGTGGTCCTCTTTCGGGCTGTGTGGCTCCCGATCAGCTAGGGCTTTGGTGCAGCGTTCATAAGTGCAAAGCCAGTGGGCCGCAACCACAACGCTACACCTTGTCTTAACTTCTCGCTTGGCACACCCCCTCTGGAGACTGGGTCGGGGCCATGGATTTTCCTTGTGGTGAGTCCATGCCCCGTTCTGCTATGGTCTTCTCACAGTGATCCAGGGATCGCTGTCACCGATAGGCACTCCTTAGTGCAAAGCCGAGGCCGCAACCACAGCGCCTGTCGTTGACTTTGTTCCCCTTTTCGCTGTGAGATGGCCGCCCTTTGATCACTACGGCCCTTTTTGATTGGTAGCGTCTAAGGTGCGGTTCGAATATTTATTTTTACTGTTCTGAACTCGGGTCTCTAGAGATTTTGGTTTAAAGTATGTATTCTCGTACGGGGTGTGTTTTACGGTACAATGCGATTAATTTTAGTCTGCGCCCTTAGTTTTCCCCTATATTTTGTCCAGGTAGTTTGTTTTCTCAAAGAATTTGAAGACCGCGTCCCTCATTTCCTGTGAATTTAGATTGAGCAGAGAAACCGCGTTATCAGATAAGTTAGGGACATGACACCTTTTGAAATGTTGGCGGAGCTTGTCCTCAAAAACTTTCTAGCTTAATGTATTGATCAAAAATAAAAAATAAGAAGGTTATTCCCGATAAACGCGGCACAAAAAATAAAAAAATCGACCCATTTTAATGCCATACCAGGAGCCGAATTGGAGATAATTGTTTTATAATATACGATTCTACCCTTGGTATCCTAATGTTGTCAGTTCTCCCTTTAGTTCCCTTCTGGCGGGGCCGTGTGTGGGGCACTCTGCGAAGTAGTGTTGAACACACTCCACCCTGCCACAGTGCCCGCATAATGGATCGGCCTCGCTATAGAAGATGTTGTGTGCATTTAGTCCGTTGACCCCGAGTCTTAGTCGTGTATATATGCGATCGAGCTTTCGGCTGTCGCTATATTGTACCAATTTCGGGGTCAAGGACTGACAGATCGAGTGTCTAAAGCCGTGTTGTCCCTGCCATATGCGCGCCCATTCCTTTTTGATGCTGGCCTTTATGATTGCGTATACTTCTTGTGGGGTGGGGAGGTAGTCAAGTGCCTTTCCCCGGGTCAGAGCTTCTTTGGCCAGTGTGTCTGCGCGCTCATTCCCCTGCACGTTGCAGTGGGAGGGGATCCAATCTATGTTCAGGGTGATACATGTACCTTGTTTTAGAATTTTGTGTATTAGGATATGAATGTCCTGCAGTATATCTGGTCTTGTAGTGCTATTCCCAGAGTTTATATGCTTTGTATTGAGCTTAATGAGTCTGTTAGTATAACAACACTATCGGGTTTTTGTTCCTGTATCCATTCCAAAGCTTTTTGTATGGCTATAAGTTCTGCAGTGTAGACTG
Source organism: Lucinisca nassula (assembly GCA_963580285.1). Classification (NCBI taxonomy): domain Eukaryota; kingdom Metazoa; phylum Mollusca; class Bivalvia; order Lucinida; family Lucinidae; genus Lucinisca; species Lucinisca nassula. Next base: position 101,516,621 of record OY757012.1, read on the forward strand.
TGAGGTGCTGGTTAAGTTTGAATTTTTGGTCGAAGTTTAATTCTGGTATTGTGAAAGCACACCCCGTTTCTTTTTTGTCAGCATCTTTGCTTCCATCAGTGAAAATTTTAAGCGCTTGCTTAGTTTTCACTGATGTGTGATTCTGCGATCTCATTGCATTTTTTCTGTGATGTTTCATTTTTCTTTATGACACCCGTTAGTGTTGTTTTTGCGCATAGGCTTCTTAAGTTAAAAACTTCCGGATATGTTTGTTCCGCTGTTTTGACCTGCTCGAGGTCATGGTTTTTAATTAGGTCCTGGACTTTGATAATAAAGGGGATCTTTCCTCTTAACCTATCTCTTTTAACATGATTGGGCGTGTCGGCGATCATTTCGTTTATGGGGAGACTTTCCCTAAGACTGCTTGAGCGGGCCCAGTACTTGAGTTGCAGTTCATCCCTCCGCAGGTGCAGGGGCATGACGCTGCATTCAATCTCCAGGTCCAGGTTCCGCGTTCCCCTGTATGCCCCAGTAGCAATTCGGAGGGCCGTGGCCTGTATGCTATCTAGTTTTTTCAGGTGTGAGGGCGCCGCAGACGCGTATGCTTGGCAGCCATAATCAATTTTGCTTCTTATGAGTGCTGTGTACATTTTGATCAGGGTTTTCTTGTCTGCTCCAAAGTTTGCCCCCGAGACCGCCCTTAGCACATTTCGGTCCCGCTGGGACCTGGACACCAGGTTTTCAATGTGCAGTCTCCATGTTAGACTGCTGTCAAAGTACATGCCCAGGAATTTGGCATGACCGGCGTACTTTATTTCCTGCCCGTCATACGTCAGCCTGGGCATGCCCTTTGTATCTGCGAAATTTCTATTGTAAACTACCACTGTTGTTTTTTCAGTTGACAATTTGAAGCCCCAATTTGTAGCCCAATCATGTATGGCATTTAACGCTTTTTGTAATGCAGGAATGGCACTTTTCGTTTTTTTCGTGGTTTTCCGTACTAAGCCGTCATCTGCGAACATGGATATTTCCAGCGGTAATGCATTAAGTGTTTCCTGCAGTGTGTTCATTAAAAGGTTGAAAAGGATAGGAGATAGCACCGACCCCTGGGGGGAACCGTTCTCGCATTCATAAAAACCGGACACCTCGCTACCTATTTTTACGTTCATTTTTCTATCAGTCAAAAAGTCTCTGATCCAGGTTAACATTTTTCCTTGAATTCTGAATTTGTTTAGTTTTAGGAGGACCCTCCTAGTCCATAGTAGGTCGAAAGCTTTTTCTAAATCCAAAAATATCGCTACCAGTGAGTGTTTCAGGAATGGCACTTTTCGGTTTTTTCGTGGTTTTCCGTACTAAGCCGTCATCTGCGAACATGGATATTTCCAGCGGTAATGCATTAAGTGTTTCCTGCAGTGTGTTCATTAATAGGTTGAAAAGGATAGGAGATAGCACCGACCCCTGGGGGGAACCGTTCTCGCATTCATAAAAACCGGACACCTCGCTACCTATTTTTACGTTCATTTTTCTATCAGTCAAAAAGTCTCTGATCCAGGTTAACATTTTTCCTTGAATTCTGAATTTGTTTAGTTTTAGGAGGACCCTCCTAGTCCATAGTAGGTCGAAAGCTTTTTCTAAATCCAAAAATATCGCTACCAGTGAGTGTTTCATTAGTTTTGCCTTTCGGATGGCGGATTCCAGTCTGGTGATTTGATCAATGGTAGATCTATGTTTTCTAAAACCTGATTGTTCATTTGCTAAGAGGTTGTTTTTCTCAATGTGTGCTGTTAATCTAGATGCTACCATGGTTTCCATGATTTTACATATGGTTGATGTGAGTGAAATCGGCCTATACGATTTCAGCTCGTGGGGGTCCTTGTCTGGTTTTAATATTGGGACGATGGTGCTCTCCTTCCATTGTGTAGGGAGGGTCCCCTCGTCCCAAGATTTATTTATTAGTGCGAGAAGTTGATTTTTTCCCTTTTCTGGTAGATTTTTTAACATGTCGTAGTGAACGGTGTCTGCCCCGGGGGCGGTGCTCTTTTTCTTATTAAGCGCGCTCTGTAGCTCCCTATGGGAGAAGTTCGCATTGTATGCACGGCACTGGCCAGCGCGATCAGCGTCTTGAACGGCCTGCTCAATCATTGGGTCCTGCGTTTCCCTAATGCGCCTAAAATTTGGGTCTAAATTTTCGTTACTGCAGACTTTCCGGTAGTGTTGTGCTAAGATTTCTGCTTTTTCATTGTTTTCGTGATTTCTTGCGTTTCCTTGTTTTAAAACTTCTACCGGTTTTTGGGGTTTTCCATTAAATCTTTTTATTGTGTCCCAAATTTTCTTAGAGTTTGTTTTATATGTGAGAGTAGACACAAAATCCCTCCAGGCTTGTTGTTTTGTTTGTGTTAAAAGGTATTTTGTTTCCTCCCTTACGCGTCTATATTCTTCTAAAAGTGCGGCTGTTTTGTTTTTCCTGTATTTATAGTATATTTTATTTTTCTTTTTTACTGCCTCGCTACAATTTTCATCCCACCATGGCAGGGTGTTTTTATGCTTATTTTTTGGTTGCGTTTTTGGTATTGATTTTTCACATGCCGCCATTATTTCTGAAACAAAATCCTCATTGCTTTTATCGATATTTGTGCCTTCGAGGGATATGTTTATGTGTTTAAGTTGCTGCCTAAAGAGGTCCCAGTCTGCTTTGTCTAATTTCCAACGTCGGGCAGGCCGCTGCGTTACGCATTTGTGAGTGACGTTGAGCGACGTCAGGATGGGGAAGTGGTCGCTTCCCATCGTGTCGTCTCCCACGTGCCACTCACTAGATCGGCATAGTGATGCGCTGACCAGTGTTAAGTCTATGGCGCTCGTGCTTCCCCGCTCGACGTTGAGTCGTGTGCCACACCCCCTGTTTAAGATTATGTAATCTGTGCTATTTATGAACTCGACCAGTTCTAGGCCTCGCCGTTTGTCGTATGTGGGGTTGTGGTTTGTCTCCCATAGTTCATGTCTGGCATTGAAGTCCCCCAAGAAAACTGATTTTTTCCCCACTTTTTTATAAATTTCATCATAATCGTCAGACGTTACATGTGCTTGGGGTGGTGCATAAAAGTTAACGATGTCTTTGTTTTCATTTTGTCCAAAAAGTCTGACGATCACCACCTCTATTTCTTTTTTTGTGTGTCTAAATTTGATTTCTTCCGAATCTAGTCCTGATTTGATAAAGGTGGCTAGTCCTCCCCCATGTCTCCCCTTTTCCCTACTGAAACTGACCGGGGTTTTATATCCTGGAAGTTTTGTTGGTTTACTATCTTTTTTTGAGAAAGTTTCTTGAATAGCTATTACCTCCGGTGTGTAGCCTAAAGTTTCTAAATAATGGCCTAAGGCCCCGAGTTTTGTTCCGTTCTCCTTGCCAGACAGACTACGGGCGTTCCACTGTAACACACGGATTTTAGCAGTGGTGCTGGGATCCATAATTAGGCAGTAATATATTTTTTGTTTTAACGGCGTGAGTTTTTACGTCCACCCTTGATCCTTGGTCTAGGAATCGGTGGAGCTATAGTCCGCGTTTTTCCTTAAGAGCTCTTGTGGTTCGCGTTTGTTATGTTGCCTCCTTGGGATTATTGTTTTCCGCCTATTTTGTGCGGGTGCAGGTGCGGTGCTTAATTCTTTTTCTTTCGTTGCTTCTGTAGGTGATTGGGGGTTCTCGCTATTTGTGGTGTGTACCCCTGTGGTGCCCGACGTATTCATGTTGTCGGTTTCCATTATGTTTGTGGTGGCGTTTTCGACGACGAGGTCTATGACCTCATCTGACGCTTTGGTGCTCAGCAGATTTTGTTTGTTGAGCTCGTGCAAGATTGAGCTCGTGGCTTTTTTTATCGCCGCAGGGATTAGCGTTTCGACCTCCATTTTTGTGTAGGTCTCCTTTGTGTTGTGTGCATGGGGTGCGGTATGGGCCGCACTGGGGGTTGCGGTATAAGCCGCACTGGGGGGTGCGGTATAAGTCGCACTGGGGGTGCGGTATAAGCCGCACTGGAGCTCCTGATTTCTTGCGCGTTGTTTTGTGTTTGGGCTTTTTTTTGTTCCCAATCTCTGGCTATTTGACCGTTTATTTGGTCGATTTGCGCCTTGTAATTGAGGAAAATGTTGCACCCGCGCCATGCTACTCCATGGCCGGCTAATCCGCAGTTTACGCATTTTTTATTATATTTAGTTTTGCATTCATTGTGCTTATGGATCACAGCACAGTGCGGGCATGTTTTTTTTTTACTTCTGCAGTTTTTTTCCGAGTGTCCTTATTTTTGACATTTTTGACAGCGCAAATACTGCAAAAAGCATGGTTGCAGAGGATAAGTGATATCTGCTGTACTGGTGAGCTCGAAAGTCGGTGTTTCCTTATTAAATGTCAATTTGACTAAATCGAGATCTTTGCCCCTGGACGCTATCCTACGTGCATCGCAAATCTGATAGCGCCCAAAGTCAAACATCTCCCTGATTTTTTCCTGCCTGATATTTGCCTCGATGTTCAGTGTTGCGTATGTCATTTTTTGTTGCTGTTTATTGCAAGCGTTGTTTGCGCTACCTTGTAGTTCCGCTAAGCTTGTGCCGATTGTAATTTTGAGTTCGAGCCCCTGGTAGTGAAAACCCTTCGCTTTTACTTCTTTGGCAACCGGGATTTTGAAAATGGGACCCTTTCCCTTCCCAGGGGCATGGGCTTCGATGACCTCCCCTATGTAGGTCTTGAAGCTGGTCGCAAACTGTTCCATTTTCTGTTTGGGGAAAGCGCCCCCCACCAGCGCAAACATAACGTAAAGGTACGTCATGCCCGTCGCCACTGTTTGGCACACCTCCGTTCTTTCCTTGCTTGAGGCGGGGGTAGGGACGTGGGATTGAGCCCTAGCCCTAGCCATTCTCCCCTCTTTGTGGGTCCTCCCATTTTTTTTGCTCACTTCCGTGAAGCCCCCTTTCTCCATGTCCTCCTCCTCGGCCCCAGAGTCAATGACCAGGACTGAATCTAGGTCTTCCACCCCCTCCCCCAATCCAAGGTTTATGGCCTTAGGTAATGGGCGCCCGTCGAAGGACTCCCCCTCTGAGTCGCTTGACAGGTATGTCCTATCCCGCTTCTGACCTGCTGCCTGGCTCTGATCAGTCTGATCAGGGGCCACCTTCCCTTTAGAAGACCCGGGTTTTGGGGTAGAGGTCATGTTTGACCCCAGGGATCCCGGCAGGGCAAGGGTTTTTTGCCTAATCTGGCCCTCCCAATCCTTACCCTGAGGGGCGGGCCCTCCAGGGAGGGGCTCAAGGACCTCTGTCTCCGAGCTCCCCCCTGCAGGGCTCGCCACCAGGTCCGCAACCATATCGCAAACATCCCTGGTGTTGTCCAGGCCCTCCCCCTCCCCAGCCAGCTGCCTTGGATCAGCAGAGTCCACCCCTGGGCCCCTGAGCCTATCGCGACCTCATCATGTGTCTTGGATCTCATTTTTCTACTAATCAACAATACTAACAATACTAATCAACAATATACTAATACAATATACTAATACAATATACTAATCAAGATGTCACTTTTTGACACTTCTAGAAGCCAATTTTCACAGCTTGGAAAGGTGTGAAAATAGGTATGACACGGGGTATTGTGTCAAGAAGGCAAGATAAACGCAAAAAATAATAACTGAAGAGAGAGATTAATACGTCCTACCTGTCCGAAGATTTTACCTGGAGTGTCTACAACTGTCAGTATTTTTGAGTCCTTAAATACGGTAAAACTAGACCAGTAAGTAAATCGCGATAATTGCTGCACTGTCAATTGAGAGACAAACCATCTGTGTATTTATTACGGTTAATTGTCAATTATCCCTGTACTATAATTGCCACCCTGCGGTGCGTGTCGATAAGGTGTGAAAATATGGTCAAGTTATGTCTCTAATTGGCGTTTATCCTCCTGTCATAAAATTTAATCCACAATCAATGTGACAATGATTTAATCGCTCCTCAGACAATTAGCTACATCTAACGGTAGATGTTTGCACAATAAAAACCGACTTTTCTGCGATCTCGTGAATGGTTATGTTTTGGCGCCAAATAGCAGAAGCTGGGCGGGAAAAGTCAAACGCTGTTGGCCCCTGGTTTAACCTGGTTTTAAATAAATTTTAACAACTTAAAACTCTATTTTTTTTTAATTTATGAATTTTCAAGGGGAAAAACGGGATCCACGGCGCGACCGCGCTAGATTGGACATCGCGAAATATCGGAACGCGATATAACGGAGCTATACTGTATTAATATTTATTGTACTATATACACATAACCAATTTACCATATGTAATTGGACAGATAGACTTGCACAAAGAGTTTACTGTAAACCATGCAGACAAGTTTGAACCCTGACATACATACACATAGTGATCCAGATTAGCTGGCTTACCAGAAATCAGCTGATCAGGATCTACAGGTATAGTTTTCCATTCAGTTTCTGAATCCATGGTTAAAATTGAATTTGTGCTACAGATATGGTTGGAAATCAGGGAAGAGAGTTGCATATTGAAATACACACCCCAACCTTTTTATAACACTGTTGTTGGGGTCTGTAGCAGAAACCATGTTAGTTAAACAACCGTGTTATATCCAAACAAAAATGTGTAGATTATATAGAACTAGATCTGCAGTCGATGGTATACCATTGCAAATACCCGCTTTTTCTATTAATAACCCTAATGACTATGTATTAGCTAGCCAAAACTACATGTAAGTTAAAAAAAGTTGCAAAGAACATTCTAACTGATTAGCAAAGTTTCAGAAGTGTAACTCTTATAGTTAAGAAGATATGGCAAAGTCATACTTTTTGACCTTTGACCTCTGGGTTTTGTTGAGGTCCACCTAAAGTATCCCAATTTATTCTGTATTTCAACAGCCATCCAATAACCAAGTTTCAGAAGTGTAACTCCAATAGTTTAGAAGATATGGTAAAGTCATACTCTTTGACCTTTGACCTTGGGGTCGAGGTCACACCAAAAGTAGCCCAACATATTCTATATTCCAAGGGCCATCCAATAAGCAAAATTTCAGAAGTGTAACTCCAATAGTTTAGGAGATATGGCAAATCATAATTTTTGACCTTTGACCTTGGGGTCATGTTGAGGTCAAGGTCACACCAAAAGTATCCAAATTTATTCAATATTCCAAGGGCCATCCAATAACCAAAGTTTCAGAAGTGTAACTCTAATAGTGTAGAAGATATGACAAAATCATACTTTTTGACCTTTGACCTTGGGGTCAAGGTCACACCAAAAGTAACCTGACATATTCTATATTCCAAGGACCATCCAATAAGCAAAGTTTCAGAAGTGAAACTCCAATAGTTTAGGAGATATGGGTCACATTTTCAACTGGGGGGCAAATGTCCATTTTTTAAGTCATTGGGGGGCAAACGTCCTGGGGGCTAACGTCCGGAGACCCTACATTCCATGTACTATCCACATGCAAAGTTTCAAAAGTGTAACTTCAGTGGTTGCAGAGGAGATCCAATCACAAGAAACGTGACAGACGGATGGACTGATGCCGGAGTGAACTTTGGTACGAAAACAATATACCTGATTTTTCTTCGAAAAAGCTGGTATAAAAATGACCATTTTTGGGTTAACCCTCAGCTCTGCTGAGGGAGAAGTGGGTCACCTACCTGTAACTGTGACCTTTTTTCCCAAATTGCAATTTAGGATGAGTGCTTTCTGCGAACTGTAGGCTTTAATACAGTTCTTGTTATTGAACTCTCATCACAGTGGGTTCAGGCCTCATATTTTTCAGGCACATGCCGGATTTCAGGCTTTTAGAGCTTGATGTTTTCTTGATTTTTCTTGATTTCAGGCTTTTTGGCTTCAATTTTTTTTCCCTATATTCTGTATAAAATGACTTTTTAACGCTAATCCTGCTAAATAAAATTATTTAGCTACACACGTTTCTGATGTTCACCAATCAAATTACTTGATATAAAGTATTTGTTCATTTCACAAACTGCATTACAAACAGTGTAGATCCTGATCAGATGGCTTCTTCAGAAGCCATCTGATCTGGATCTACACTGTTTGCACAGGTAATGGTTCAGAATGATGAGGGTTAAGGATGTAAAATCGGGCCTTTCAGGCACGGAAAAGCTTGGTCAGTATGAGGCCTGTGGGTTTGACCCCCACTCAAGTCACATGCGATGCCAACTTCTGTAACTGAAGATCAGTTGGGTTTTCTCAGGGGACTCCAGTTTTCGTGCACTTCCCAGGCTCTGATTAAAGATTGGTCAAAATAAGTGAAATAATCTTGAAGGGGTCATAAAACCAAAAGAAATTGCTACCAAACAGACAAAAGGATATTCTAATGCTTTTGCATATTTCACACAACGTCTGATTCGATATCATCAAAAATTTGTGACAGTACAGTAGAATTCCACTTAAAGACCACTCCTTTATAAGGACCACTCCACTATTAAGACCCCTTTTTGCCAGACTGAAACTATTATCTATATATATATAATCAATTGCTTTTTAACGGCTTTTATTCCGATAAAGAGACCACCCGACTATTCAGTATAAAGGCCACTTTTGAAAGGCTAAATCTGTCATTACTGTTCACTATTGAGACCACTTTTTGGTCAAGTCACTTCCAATAGGTGGCTCAAACCAGGTATTAACCCATTTCAGTCTGGAAACCCCTAAACGGGTACCATGGCAAACAGTGCAGGCCCAGATCAGACGCCGCATTCTGCGGCGTCTGATCAGGGCCTACACTGTTTGCAAAAAGTTAAGCCATTTTCCAAATAAATTTTTACGAAAACACAACCTGACACCCCTAAATTTTGAAATGAACTCCTGCTATTTATAAGGAGGAAGATTCCATTTGGTACAAAAAGGGTTAATGTATGCCTGAAATTTCACCATTGCCACAGGTTTTGGTAATAATCCATTTTACAGCAGTTGAGGCAGGTGTGAAAAACAGCAGTTTACAAGTTAATCTGTGTATTGTTTTTATTTATCAAGATGCAAACAACAATTGTCATGATTGGCATGTTATCATCATTGTTATGGATTAATGTATTTTTCAGAGGAAATCAGGACTGACACTCTGTGAATTGAATGCTCTGCTGAAAGAAAAAATAAAGGTCTCAAAATGACTTAACCCGTAAAATGCCAATCAGGACAATTGTCGTCTGCTTTGCCGTCTGCCAAGAACTTTAAAATTAATTTTTGCAAACAGTGTGGACCCTGATCATACTGCTCCTCTAGGAGCAGTCTGATCTGGGTCTACACTTTTTGCCTATATGAAAAAATATTTTTAAAAAGCTCGCAAGAAGATTCAGCAGACAACATAAGCAGACAACATTTTCAGATGTAGTATTTCTCGGCATCATACGGGTTAAAATTTCCCAGCTGATTTCATGCACATTATTTGAAGTGATCCTTTTATATTTTTGCAGTATGGCACCTTGGTGTCCAGCCTGTAGGTCATTCAAGGATACGTGGAACTCGTTTGCCAAGTGGGGTCCAGATCTTGACATACGTGTTGGTGTGGTTGATGTCACTGACAGTCCAGGTATGTGGCTACATGTACATGTAGTAATGTGTGTACTTTTTATATGCACATTTGAAAAATGGGACTTTTATCTTTTGGTACTGATGTTTATCCATCAATGGTTAAGATGCCAATTTGCAAAAGCTACTCACATTTTTTTCAGCTGAAATATTAATGTAATTGTAAATACTATATTAAGTAAAAAAATAAAAATCAAAAATGAGTTCCTTTAAGAGCAATGAAAACATTCATAAGAAAGAAGATGGGTCATACTACGTAGTTACGGCTAATAAAGCCTCATCAGTGACCCTGTAATGATCCATACTGCAATTTTGCGAATTTCGAATAGGCAGTCGATTCAAAGACTGATATAAATTAAAATGGGGTCCAAATAATTAAAAACCTGTCTAGAATATGAGTCTAAACCAATTATTTATTTCTGATTTCTCAGAATATTCACGCTGATTTCAAAGGACCAAAAGTAAAATATAAACTGCACTATGGTTGATGTACGGGGAGACGTTTTACGGCCGCAACACGGCACAACACCAGCTGCAGTGAAGGCAAATAAAAATAAAAAATGAGTTCCTTTAAGAGCAATGAAAACATTCATAAGAAAGAAGATGGGTCATACTACGTAGTTTCGGCTAATAAAGCCTCATCAGTGACCCTGTAATGATCCGACAACGAAAGCCAGAGGAAACATACTGCAATTTTGCGAATTTCGAATAGGCAGTCGATTCAAAGACTGATATAAATCAAAATGGGGTCCAAATAATTAAAAACCTGTCTAGAATATGAGTCTAAACAAATAATTTATTTCTGATTTCTCAGAATATTCACGCTGCTCTCAAAGGACCAAAAGTAAAATATAAACTGCACTATGTTACGAAATACTTCCTACATTGAAAACTTTTTAAGAGTCTGCGTTTGTTCAGCAAAATATACTGGTTCACAACATCTGAAATAAAAACCATATGTCACCATGCTGAATCTTAAGTAATCTGATTAAGAAGGAAATCACCCCAAACTGTTCTCCCAGAAATATCAGATCAAAGCGCCAAAGGCACTGAAATGACAGATTCTATGAGAAAATCAAAACACTGTGAAAACTTACAGACAACCTTTCTAAAAAGGTCTTAAAATTTAGAAAAGTAGTTATGCAAATTCCATTGTATGATATGTTTGCAGATGTCTATACACCGGTGGTATCATGAAATGCCATTTGATGTTTCAAATTTTGGAAAGAAACTATTTACGTTTTCAAAACCAAACATTAAAATTCAAGTTTTAACAATACTACTGTCAATTAGTAACATTTTTGTCTGGACGGTTGTGGATACCTCCCCCCAAAAGATACTCTATTTTTCACAAAGAGATCGGAGGAGAAAGGCTGGTCAGTCCAGTACATGAATTCCATTGGCCTGAAGACATTTTTTGAGTAAGAACAGCACTATAAACCCGCGCGTAATCCTGCTGGATTAGATATCCCGGATTCTGAGCGTAAACAAATAAATGGAACCACGTGAGGCCGACACCGGCCCCGATAGCTCAGTTGGTAGAGTGTCCGCTCCGGGGAACGGGAGGTCTTAGGTTCGATCCCGGGCCGCGACATACCAAAGTCGTTAAAAATGGTACTAGCTGCTCCTCGCTTGGCACTCAGATTTAAGGGGTAGAGCTAGGACTGGTCGATCCGGTGTCAGGATAATGTGACTGGGTGTGGTATCTTGTAATGTGTCTGGGACATGATACTTCAGTGAGGCAGCACTATAAACGTGAGCATTGAACTCCCTGTCGCAACCAGACACCGTCGTGATATGACTGAAAAATTGTTGAAAGCGACGTTAAACCCGAATTCACACACACACACACGTGAGGCCGACGCACTTGATTGATGTATCGTCTCGCTGTTCAGTTAACGTCTCAGCCATGATCTTGAATGTTCTTAATGTCGCTAGCTACATGCAATAGCTCGACATAACATTTCGCTTATTCCATCCGATATGTCATGCTCTATTACGCACGCGTCGCCTCGGCAACCTTACACCTATATGTCGAAACATCCCGAAACGACAATCGGCGTGATTCACGCTGAAGTGCTATGTGTCACTGAAACGCATATCACGCGAGTCGCTTAGACGCCAATATAAATGTACGTATTTCATGCACCAGCGTAAGTGTTCCGTACTGTGTTGACGTCTTAATTTTGGTCACGACAGTGACATCTAGCTCTCAAAAGTGCATCGCATAAGGGGGACGAACAATGTCAGTGCTTATTAGTCGGTAGTTGAAACCCTTTGTTTATCTACAGGTACAGTGTAGCAGATGCCGGCGGAAATCTGCTTTGCATATGCGTCTGTCGGATGAATTGATCTTGACGTACTGACGTCGGTCTTCCGCTACGTCGACGTCCACTAGCGTCTCCTGTTGATAGTAAGATGTCGCTCCAACAGACAAATAGATCACACACATGTGGCACCCAAAATCAGAGCAGGGCTTTAGATAAGGTTGCGTACCGCGTAAATTACGAAAATATTTGGGAGGATACTCCTTTTTATGCCCCCGCCATTCGAAGAATGGTGGAAAGGGCATATAGCGTTGCCCCTGTCCGTTCGTGCGTCCGTCCGTCCGTGCGTCCGAAACTTAAACGCAGTCAATAACTTCCTTATTTCTTGATGGATTTTAAAATTACTCGGCAGAAATATTAACCATCATGAGACGACGTGTCACGTGCAAAATCCACGCCCGTACCTCCAAGGTCAAGGTCATACTTAGAGGTCAAAGGTCAAAAAAAGGGTGCGAAACTTAAACGCAGTCAATAACTTTCTTATTTCTGGATGGATTTTGAAATTACTTTTGAGAAATGTTAACCATCATGAGTCGATGTGTCACCTGCAAAACCCAGGTCCGTACCTCCAAGGTCAAGGTCATACTTGGAGTTAAAGGTCAAAAAAGGGTCCGAAACTTAAACGCAGTCAATAACTTTCTTATTTCTGGATGGATTTTGAAATTACTTTGTAGAAATGTTAACCATCAACAGTCAATGTGTCACATGCAAAATCCAGGTCCGTACCTCCAAGGTCGAGGTCATACTTGGAGGTCAAAGGTCCAAAAAAGGGTCCAAAACTTAAACACAGCCAATAACTTACTCATTTTTGGATGGATTTTGAAATTATTTTGAACAAATGTTAACCATCATGAGACAATGTGTCATGTGCAAACCCAGATCCGTACCTCCAAGGTCATACTTGGAGGTCAAATGGCATAAAAAGGGTCCAAAACTTAAACACTGTCAATAACTTTCTATGGATGCATACGAACATAGACATATTTTCGGGCGGGGGCATCCGTGTCCTATGGACGCATTTCTAGTTTTCAAATCTGATGTGTATCAGGTACGAAAAACAAATAAGCTTTACCCATTTAATATTTTTCGAGAGCGTATTTTGTTTTTTCCGCCCGTTGTTTACAAAGTCAAAGAAAACGGTAGAGGATATCCGAATGATTTGAGTAGCGTCCCTTTGTTCGGTCAATGATTAAACCGCACCGAATATTTTAGTGTAAGCCAATCGGTAAATGGCGGAAACCTTGTCCTTGTTGCTGCGACTCTGAAAAACGGCGTACACCACCTCGATTACAATCGTTACATCCCGTTCTAAAACGAAAGTAGCGTGAATATTGACAAAACATGAGAAGAGGACGACCTCCAAATGGCTGAAAATAATCTAGAGACAATCCTTAAGTTATACAATCAGGAGCCTGTCTCTGCCGCACTTGTGAAAAAGGTCCTGACATATTTTTGACCCAGTAACTGATTCTGATTGTAACATTGCCTGTAAGGAAACATGATGGGTCCCACGATCGAAGGGTGGAAAAAAATAAATATCCATGGACAAAATATGATGAAATTGAGAATATGGTTTGGAAAAGGAATAAAATTTTAAAGAATATGAGTTTCACTCTTTGACAATAAATTGAAGCTCATATTCTAATTTCTTTTATTTCACCCCCCAAACTCATTGGCCACAATAATCAGCCATTAAGATCCTGCTATCATCTAAGAGAACTGAACCCCAAAAGCTAGATTTCTCTGTCAACAAACTGCTGCAATAGAAGATGTTGCAATACATTCTCACTTGATGCTTTTTGAGAACAAAATACAATTTCTTCTTTTCTAGGCACGACCTTACATCACACATCAAAAGTTTGATCCTGAACATGTGGTTTCTATCAGTGCTGGTGTGAAGGTGGTACACAGGATCGTTGGCCACCACCCATCGGGGCTTAAAAAATAGATGGGCTGCATGATGCTTCCACGCAGAGTTGAAACCGACCAGCACATGAGTACTGGTAATCTGCTTAGAGGATCTAAGCCTGCCCTGGCATAGCAGTGCAAGTCGTACCGTCCATGCATTTAAACCCTATTGGTTTATTGGGCGGCAGGGCTTGAGATGTCATTTCATCTCCGTGTCGGGTAAAAGTCCCACTAAATTGGAAGCAACGTCTCCAAAATGACCTATACAGTGTTGACGGGGATGTTAAACCTCAAATCAAACAAAACAAAACACAGGATCCTGGACGGACTGGTAACCATACGTCACGGTTGATTGATTTAACCTTTTGCCTAAGCGTGCTGTAATCATGCAATCGTTTGGTTTCAAAATCAAAGCACCGAAAGTGTTGGTTGGATGTAGGTTGGGGTAAAAGTCCTGGGCTGAGATTAAACTGTTTAATTTAACTCTGAAATTCCAAACAAATAGTAAAGATTTTGATAAGAAGCGCGTTTTGCAGCGTCCGAACTTGGTCGACACTGTTTGCCAAGCTCACCCTATGATTCCAGGATAACCATCTTCAGTCTAATGTCTAACCCTGATCTCACTGCGACTATTTTCTGCAAGAAAAAGGTTATGCTGAGAGGTCAGTGATAGTCACGTAGACGTTAGCTCTAAATCGCTTTTTTAGCTCACCGTCACGTAGTGACGAGGTGAGCTTTTGGGATCACTTTTTGTCCGTCGTGCGTCCCTGCGTGCGTGCGTAAACAATTTCTTCAAACGACATCTCCTCCTAAACAACTGAGCGGATTTTGACCAAACTTCACAGGAATGATCCTTAGGTGGTCCCCTTTCAAAGTTGTTCAAATGGTTCCGGTCCGTTGCACATCTAGGTCACAGGACCCAAAAATAGATTTTTTTCACCAAAAACTTAAAAAATCTTCTTCTCTGAAACCACAAGGCCCAGGTCTTTGATATTTGGTTTGAAGCTTCATCTAGTGGACCCCTACCAAGATTGTTCAAATTATAGTGCTGGGGCCCAAAATGCCCCCGCCCCGGGGCCCTTTGGTTTTACATAGGCTTATATATGGAAAATCTTTAAAAATCTTCTTCTCTGAAACCACAAGGCCCAGGACTTTGATATTTAGTATGAAGCTTCATCTAATGGACCTCTACCAAGATTGTTCAAATTATAGTGCTGGGGCCAAAAATACCCCCGCTCCATGGCCCTTTGGTTTTACATAGACTTCTATAGGGAAAATCTTTAAAAATCTTCTTCTCTGAAACCACAAGGCCCAGGTCTTTGATATTTGGTATGAAGCTTCATCTAGTGAACCCCTAACAAGATTGTTCAAATTATAGTGCTGGGGCACAAAATGCCCCCGCCCCAGGGCCCTTTGGTTTTACATAGGCTTATATATGGAAAATCTTTAAAAATCTTCTTCTCTGAAACCACAAGGCCCAGGAGTTTGATATTTAGTATGAAGCTTCATCTAATGGACTCCTACCAAGATTGTTCAAATTATAGTGCTAGGGCCAAAAATGCCCCCGCTCCGGGGGCCCTTTGGTTTTACATAGACTTATATAGGGAAAATCTTTAAAAATCTTCTTCTCTGAAACCACATGGCCTAGGTCTTCGATATTTGGTATGAAGCTTCATCTAATGGACCTCTACCAAGATTGTTCAAATTATAGCTATTGGGCCAAAAATGCCCCCGCTCCGGGACCCTTTGGTTTTACATAGACTTATATAGGGAAAATCTTTATAAATCTTCTTCTCTGAAACCACAAGACCTAGGTCTTTGATATTTGGTATGAAGCTTCATCTATAGGACCCCTACCAAGATTGTTCAAATTATAGTGCTGGGGCCAAAAATGCCCCCTGCCCCGGGGCCCTTTGGTTTTACATAGGCTTATACAGGGATAATCTTTAAAAATCTTCTTCTCTGAAACCGCAAAGCCCAGGACTTTGATATTTGGTATGAAGCTTCACCTAATGGACCTCTACCAAGAATGTTCAAATTATAGCCCTGGGGCCAAAACTGCCCCCGCTCTGGGGCCCTTTGGTTTTACATAGACTTATATAGGGAAAATCTTTAAAAATCTTCTTCTCTGAAACCACATGGCCTAGTCCTTTGATATTTTGTGTGAAGCTTCATCTAGTGGACCTATATCAAGATTGTTCAAATTATAACTCTGGGACCAAAAATGTCCCCGCTCTTGGGTCCTTTGGTTTTACATAGACTTATATAGGGAAAATCTTAAAAAATCTTCTTCTCTGAAACTGCATGGCCAAGGACTTTGATATTTGGTATGAAGCTTCATCTAATGGACCCCTACTAAGATTGTTCAAATTATAGACCTTTGGCAAAAAATGCTCCCACTGCGAGGCCCTTTGGTTTTACATGGACTTATATAGCGAAAATCTTTAAAAATCTTCTTCTCTGAAACCACAAGGCCTAGGTCTTTGATATTTGGTGTGAAATTTCATCTAGTGGACCTCTATCAAGATTGTTCAAATTATAGCCCTGGGGCCAAAAATGTCACCGCCCTGAGACCCTTTGGTTTAACATAGTCTTATAAAGGGAAATATTTAAAAATCTTCTTCTCTGAAACTGCAAGGCCCATGTCTTTGATATTTGGTATGAAGCTTCATCTAGTGGACCTCTACCAAGATTGTTCCAAATTATAGCCCTGGGGCCACAAATGTCCCCAGCCTGGGACCCTTTGGTTTTACATAGACTTATATAGCCCAGATGCAAATTTGGTTTTACATAGGCTTATGTATGGAATATCTTTAAAAAGATCTTCTTCTCTGAAACCGCAAGGCCCAGTTCCTTGATATTTGGTGTGTAGCTTCATCTCGACGACCTTTGCCAAGATTGTTCATATTATAGCCTTTATTGATGTTTGGTATGAAGCTTCACCTTTAAGACCTCCCTCAGCATTATGCACATTAAAGCCCTGGGGCCAATAATGACCCTCCCTGGGGCCCACTTGTTACACTATGGATTAGGTGAGCGATCCAGGGCCATCATGGCCCTCTTGTTATTAGTAACTTCGGGTCGAATGCCAAACAATCAACCCAAACATAGCCGGGTCGTTTGTCAGTCTTAGGTACATGTAAGTGTTATCTGTAAAATCTGCACTTGAATAAAAGTGTAAAACCTGAGCAGACGTCTGAGCAGGTGCCGCATTGATCTAGGTATACAGTCTCGCATGATGCAGCTGATTCATATGAAATGCTGAATATATTCTCTGAAAGGTAAGATAAAATCGTCAAGTCGTCTGCTTCAAAAGTTTGTATTGCGATTATAGGATGTACAATTTTGATAACTGTGCCTAACCGGACTACATTTTTGTGCGGAGTCATATTTCTTTGGCGGTCAAAGCCGGAAGAAAGTCGTAAGAAAGCTGGAACTACTTTACAACACGCAGGATAGCTAGAGATGACAGATTGAATCTGTCATTAAAAACAACCATGTTAGTAAATAGCATGTCAAAAATGACTTTTGCCTAGCTTTTAAACATTTATTTCAGTCAGAATGATATATTAAAAGATACTGCAACCTAATTTTAGCCTATTTTTCAAGCGCAGAATTTTTTTTTTCAAAATCAATTTTGTCATCAACCAAAATATCTTTAAAAATAATTCATTGTTTGAAATATTTTAGACCATACAGAAAAATGCTACATTGAAATTTTCATAAAACAAGTAATTTCTGTTTTATTAAACAAACCGTTCCTCTACCCCCCCTCCTGGAGAAGCCCGGGATCGATCCTGCTACCCCTGGTTTACAAGGCGAGTAGCTTAACCACTGCACCACGGAGGCTTCTGACACAGCCAGTGAAGATGCATCATCCTGCACATCCGTGCAGTCAGTCTGTTTCTGTTAGGACTTCGGCACCAAGATAATTTAGGACTTCCGTGTAAAGATATGTTAGGACTTAGGTGCCATTGCCAAGATATGTTTGGACTTGGGCACCAAGATATGTTTGGACTTTGTTGCCAAGATCCTAACAGTTTCCATGAACCTCCTGTAGTCTCCCAAAGTTATTCAAAGAGCAAAATTGAATATTCTGACTAGACTGACCTGATGTACAGGCTGATCTGCTTCTTCACTGGTCTTACTGTTTAACCCTTCTCTTGCTGTTCACGACAACCCATATCTTTGCAAACAGTGTGAGTGAGTGAGTTTTAGTTTTACGTCCCACCAACAGCTAACGTCATACGGAGACGGGACCTCGGTTTAAAGACTCATCCGAAAGTCTGGAGAAGCCCGGGATCGATCCTGCGATCCCTGGTTTACAAGGCGAGTAGCGTAACCACTGCACCACAGAGGCTTCTTTGCAAACAGTGTAGATCCAGATCAGATGGCTTCTGAAGAAGCCATCTGATCAGGATCTACACTGTTTGGCATTCAGTTTATGAATTTGTAGCAATAAATTACATCAAGTAATTTGATTGGTTGATAGACAGAAGCGGGTGTTGCTTAAATGAATATTCAGCAAGATAAGGGTTAAGTACTTACTGTTGTGCACTGGCTCAAATAATGTCTAGATTTGTGGGAGAAGTAATATCCCTAAAAATTCAGACACCTTGAGGACGTTTTATAATTCTCCTAAAATTTCAACAAATTTGTTTCATGATTCGGCAAAGAGTCCATTACATGTAGGTATCCCTGATCAGACTGCTCCTTTAGGAGCAGTCTGATCTGTGTCTATACTCTTTGCAAAGGCCTCTCTGTCCTATACTTAGCATCATTATGGTAAACTTGCTTTAAAATTTTAACAAGTACAATTAAGTACCTGATTTTGTGTCTAAAAATACAATCCAACCTGTATTAAGCAACCACCATATGGACGATCAAAATGTGCTTGCTTAAGACAAGTACTTGCTTAAGACAGGTACTTGCTTAATACAGGTGAATTTCAATACATTTTCGTTTTTCGGGAACTGAAAGGCATGCTTGCTTAAGACAGGTTGCTTGCTTAATAGAGGTGGGCACTATGACATGTTTTACTGTAATAACTGGATGAGCAGCAAACAGTGAAGACCCTGATGAGATGCCAAAATCTACGGCATCACTTCTGGGTCTTCACTGTTTGCTCAGGTCTGTCTGTCTGTCTGTCTGTCCAAATACATACAAAAAATATGGTACTGTCAAATTATTATCAGTATCGATTTACCGTAAAAATTCGAAAAATTCGGACACCTTGAGGACTTGCTGTAATTCTCCTAAAATTTTAACAAATTTGTTTCCTGATCCAGCAAGGAGTCCAAAAGGTACAGATAGAATAGCGAACAGTGGAGACCCTGATCAGACTGCACTTTGCTTAGACCTGCCTGTCCCAATACTTAGGATCATTATGGTACCTTAACCCTTGTCCTGCTGAATATTCATATATGCCACTCCCACTACCGATTATCAACCAATCAGATTATTTGATGCGAATTATTGCAACAAATTCACAATCTGTCTGGCAAACAATGTAGATCCTGATCAGATGGCTTCGTCAGAAGCCATCTGATCTGGATCTTCATTGTTTGGAAAATAATGCATATCCGGGCTCAGCAGGACAAGGGTTAATATGAAGTGAAGTCCCACAAAAGGAAATCTTGTTGGCATCCTTGGAGATGAACATCAACAGTCCACCTATCCCTGTTGCACATTTTATCTTTCAGGTTTAAGTGGAAGATTTTTGGTTACAGCACTACCTTCCATATATCAGTAGGTATATTACTTTATTTGTGAAAATGACTAGAGCTGTGAAGATTGGTGTTTTTAGCTCGACTGCAGATCATTCATATTGATTACAATGTGGTCCTTTAGAAAATGTCTTGCCTTCACTTCAGACAATTTCCTCAATACTTGGCAGAGACGAAGTTGTCATGTATCTTGTGTTATTGGGGCTTCCAATTCATTGTCCTTCATCATCATCATCATCAACGGATTTTTGATTAACGTGCGGGTAAAGGGGCAACGTCCACATAAGTGGGCCCCCTTCCAGGTAGCTGGCTTGCTGCATGCATGGCAGATCTTACACCAGATCTCCAGGCTTGTCTATCATGAGGATCGATAGCAGAGAGCTTCCATTCTCTGCAATCTCTTTCTGTTAGCTGCTTCCAGGTCATCTTGGGCCTTCCTGGCCCCCGCTTTCCACCCACCTGTATGTCACAGGCAGTCTTGACTGCACCGTTGGAGCATTCCACATGTCCATACCAGCGAAGCCTTCTCTCTTTCAGGATGAGGTCCAGGTCCTCAATGCCAAGACGCTCAAGTAACTCACTGCACCTGATGGTGACGTTGTCCTGTAGCTTGACATTGCAGATCTGTCTGATCATTGCCCTGTCATTTCGTTGTAGACATTGGAGGTTTGGCTTTGTCAGTAGCCATGTCTCATTGGCATGGAGCATTGCGCTCAGCACACATCAACGCCCCCCTCACATCCCGGAAAAATTTTGGGTGTATGGCCCAACCGGCCGCTAAAATTTATATCTGAGGGTGTCTGGGGTTAAAAATGCCTGAAAATTGATACTGGTAAAACATGCTGCAAACAGTGAAAATGGCCCGTGCCAAGCACCTTAATTGTTGCTTTGACAGCTGTGTGAAGATTAAAATGTGGTCAAAAATTCATGTGAAAACACACTTTTTGCCAACTTTGAGATGCCCCCTCTTTACCATGACAACAATGATCAAGTCATGAAAGGTTGCATTTGAAAGGCTACTGCCCAATGAACATTCATACCGAGTTTGGTGTAAAACAGACCATCCATTATGAAACAATGGCTAGTTGAAGTTGCTGTCAGGTGCAACACTGTGAAAATCAGCGAAATTCACAAAATCCCTGAGTGGTAAAGGGTTAACATCCTCATTCCACCACCAGGTTTCCCGACGCCAGCGGTGGGGGCCGAGTTGTGCCACACACCTCTTCATTTGTCTTGAGCAGACCGGTCTTGATGCTGTTCCATATATCCTCAGTGGTAGCATCTGCTACACCTGCTGAAGCACTCACATGCTGGCTGAAAACCTCCTGGAAATGATTTCTTGTCTGAGATTCTTTCAGCTTCCAAACTTTTAGTCTGGGGGTGAACTTGCGCTTGGGTTTTTGTGGCACTGTCCTTGCACAGGCATACAGGTAGAGGGTGAAATTTGTTATTTCCTCAGTCTCTACACTTCATTTGTTTGTTTGTTTGAATTGGGGTTTTACGTCCCCATCAACACTATTGAGGTCATTTTGGAGACATTGCTTCAAATATTGTATGAATTTCAATCGACATTGAGAAAAAATGACATCTTTTAAGCCCTGCCACACAAAAATAGTTAAATATGTAGGGACAGTCCGACTTACACCACTTTGCCTGGGCAGTCTTAGACCCTCTAAGCGGTTTACCAGTACTTGTGTGGTGTCGGTTTCAGCTCTGCATAGAAGCATCATGCAGCCCAATCTATTTCTCTAAGCCCCAATGGGTGGGGGCCATCTACACTTCATTTATTTTTCTCTTTCTCTCGTGTTCCACGCTTTCATCTCCTCTACTGTCTCTTTTCTCCCTTTCTCTTGGAGATGACACAAAATGATCCACAAGGGTTAAACCCTCAAGACAGTCAATCAGTGCCTTGCAGATGTTAATATGTGAATGATCAATATATAAGGTTAAACAACAAAAGCTTAACCCTTGTCCTGCTGAGCCAGGATATCCCTTATCTTTGAAACAATGTAGATCCTGGATCTTCATTGTTTGGAAAATAAGGCATATCCGGGCTCAGCAGGACAAGGGTTAAAGGGCCAATTTCTTTATAATGTTAAAATACTGTCATTATAACGAGGACCCTCTGTTTATGTAAAAAAATATATATATGTTAGCCCTTATCCTGCTGATTAATCAATTTAGCCACACCCAATTAAATTTCAACCAATCAAATTACTCGTAATTTATTTCTGCAACTTCACAAACTGATGTCAAAGAATGTTGATCCAGATCAGATGACTTCTTCAGAAGCCACCTGATCTGGATCTACACTGTTTGCAAAGGTAGGTGTTGTCGTGAGCAGCAGGATAAGAGTTAAACCTCATTTTTCTTTTTGATAGAAAAGTTTTCTCCAGATACTCATGTTTTCACCAACCTTAGATAAACAAGAAGCTTACACAGTAAAACTCCTATAGTAAGACCACCTTTGGGAGTGTTCAAAAGTGGTCTTTAAGACCTCTTTTTAACAGTCCCAACAGTGATCTCTGACCACAGAACATGGTACATGTATACAGAAAACACAAAGAAAGAATAACTGCAACCTATTAAATAAGCTTTTAAAACCAGAATTTAGTCTTAATTTTAGGTGGTCTTAACCCTTGTCCTGCTGAGCCCGGATATGCCTTATTTTCCAAACAATGAAGATCCAGATCAGATGGCTTCTGACGAAGCCATCTGATCAGGATCTACATTGTTTGTCATTCAGGTTGTGAATTTGTTGTAATGATTTGCATCAAGTAATCTGATTGGTTGATAATCGGTAATGGTTGTGGCATATATGAATATTCAGCAGGACAAGGGTTAAAAGCAGAATTTAGTCTTAATTTTAGGTGGTCTTAATTATAGTGGAATTTCACTGTATATTGTAGTGAAATAATCTTGAAAGGTATGTAAAACCACTTAATCGTATATGACAGAGGAAAAGTATTTATTTAATACAAAGCACTGAAATCAGTGCATATCTGAAACAAATAAAAGTGATATTTTCACACTGTGAAAATATAAATGATATTTTCACAGTGTGAAAAATAACATGACCATGTTATTTTCACAGTAGCAGCCCGGACTATTTTCTCACCAAAATTCATATGTTATCTATAAAATAATTCTGTAAAATACCTTGAAAAAGCATTCTCTGAACTGTAAAAATGCTGTATTAAAAATGGCGACTGTTTATGGTTAGCAACTGACAGTTGTGATGTCATAGCCAAGTCAAAAATTTTGACGTAAGAACTGATAGATCAATTACAGTAGGTGTCCTAAAATATTATCAAATAAAAAGAAAATTTACTTTTTTTTTTGATAAATATAAAAAATATTTCATCTCGTGTGTTTAAAACATCAGAATTTTCACCCATGCTTTGCACTCGTGAAAATTCTGATATTTTCATCACACTCGATGAAATATTTTTTATATTCATCTCAAAAAAGTAAATATCCTCTATATCTTTCTTGTTTCCAGTGTAAAAGATGGTATATTTCGCCAGTACATGAGTGGTAGGGCAGGAAAAGATTTGATTTCCTTTGTTGATGACAAGAAATGGAAAGACGTAGAACCAGTGTCAAAATGGACAGCACCAAACACACTACAGTGAGTATATATATATTGGGCCCTGTTGTTCAAGCCATCATTAGCATAAGAAATGAGTTGTTCAAAATAATGATGTTAGTTACTGTATCAATAAAACTCCATCATTACCCTAAGAAACGAGTTTTATCATATGACGTCGCGTCTGAGAGTGTAATAACGCCATGTAATATTTTCAATAATCCACTGGTGGATTAAAAATGCAAATTAGCTAGATACGTCCCGTAACGTTACATGTACTACGTCCTTCACGACGTCGTTTTTAGTTAATGGCGGAATAGTGACATTTTTGTAAACAATCATGAATAAAATGCGTTTTAAATGTCATATGATAAACAGAATCTTGCATTCGTGCTTGTGTATTATGAATTTATTAAACTCGTTGAGGAAAAGGGACAAAATGCTCGGCAAAGCCTCGCATTTTATCCCTTTTTCTCAACTCGTTTAATAAATTCAATAATACATGAGCACTCATGTAAGATCCTCTATATAACTCGTTGAGGAAAAGGGATAAAATGCTCGGCAAAGCCTCACATTTTATCCCTTTTTCTCAACTCGTTTAATAAATTCAATAATACATGAGCACTCATGTAAGATCCTCTATATAGGTCAAGGGCCAGTTGTTCAAAATAATGATGTTGTTAGTTGCGATATCGATGAAACTTTGATCATTTATTGTGGCAATTAAGATACTAAATGTTTTATGTTTTTGCTCGAAAAAATACGAGAAGCTTTTGCAAATGCAAAGGCTACTCACACTTTTCCAGCAAAGACACAGAGGACCCGCATTGTAACGACATTCTTTATAACGGCAAAACTCGTTATAATGTCAATTTCAATGGAATGAATTCTTAGCTCGAAGTTTGGCCTAGACTCCGAGCGGCTTGGGCTTCCCTTTGGTTGAAAATACCCAAATCGAATCCATAGTCATGAAAGATTCTTGTAATTTAATACTCCCAAGAAAAAATGTTATAGAATTTTGTTAGAATCGCCTCATCAAGGCGATCCTAACAACATTTGTTTCTTGGAGTAATGACGTGAAAAAGACCTTTTATAAGCTATCATACTCCTAACTAGGATTCATTATGATGGCAAATTCATTATAACGGCACAATAACAGGGAACAAATACTGTTGTTACAATGCGGGTCCTCTGTAACAGAAATTTCAGTGTTGTACTAGCTAAAGCAGTTAATATTTGACCACAGAGAGGCTTGTTATGCCCCCACCTATTCGGAGTATAGCGGAAGGGCGTTAAGTTTTACCCCTGTCCGTCCGTTCGTTTGTCCGCACCAACAAATGTACAGTTGGGTGGCTATGTAAATTGACAGAATCAATGTAAGTCTATGGGATTTATTTCGTTAGACACCGAAAATACTTCTTTTCTGTGGCTAAAAGTAGCCACTTAAGTATTAATCCTGCCAAAAATAGCCACATAAGTATACATCCGTGAGAACGTCTGTCCCGATGTGTCCGTCCGTCCGTCCCGATGTGTCCATCCGTCATTCCCGACATCGTGTCCGGGCCATAACTCCTAAATTGTATGGAATATATTCATGAAACTTCACAGGTGCATTCATCACACTGAGACGATGTGTCATGAACAAGGAAGACAACTCTTGCATTTTGGCTTTTGGATTATCTGCCCTTGACTTAGTACCATATAGTAAACCGTGTCCGGGCCATAACTCCTAATCCGTATGGAATATATTCATGAAACTTCACAGGTGCATTCATCACACTGAGACGATGTGTCATGAACAAGGAAGACAACTCTTGCATTTTTGGTTTTTGGATTATCTGCCCTTGACTTAGTACCATATAGTAAACTGTGTCCGGGCCATAACTCCTAATCCGTATTGAATATATTCATGAAACTTCACAGGTGCATTCATCACACTGAGACGATGTGTCATGAACAAGGAAGACAACCTTGCATTTTTGGTTTTTTGATTATCTGCCCTTGACTTAGTACCATATAGTAAACTGTGTCCGGGCCATAACTCCTTAACCGTATGGAATATATTCATGAAACTTCACAAGTGCATTCATCACACTTAGATGGTGTGTCATTAACAAGGAAGACAACTCTTGCATTTTTAGCTCACCTGAGCCGAAGGCTCATGTGAGGTATTAGTATACCACGAGCCGTCGTCCGTCGTCGTCGTCGTCCGTCGTCCACACTTTCAAAGAAGTATATCTCCGGAACCAGTGGGCCAATCTTGGTCAAATTTCATGTGAAGCATTATCAGGTAGGGGGAAAGGCTGCATACTGTTTTCTGGCAGATCGGATTGGAACTCTGGTTGCCATGGCAACAAATAGCTCCCATAGACTTAACATAGGAAAAAGTTTGTCATCACTCTAGCTCCGTCAATTTTTTTCTGATTGTCTTCATTCTTGCAGATAACGAGGACAGGCATGAAATCTCGATCAAGTTCGATTTTGGGCTGAATCGGATTATTCACTCAGGAGTTACGTGCCCTTGAGCGTTAGGAAAAAGCTTGTCATCACTCTAGCTCCGTCAATTTTTTTCTGATCGACTTCATTCTTGCAGATAACGAGGACAGGCATGAAATCTCGATCAAGTTCGATTTTGGGCTGAATCGGATTATTCACTCAGGAGTTACGTGCCCTTGAGCGTTGAAAAAATTGCCTATTGACTTAACATGGGGAGAATGTTGTCATCACCGTAGCTGCTTTAATTATTTTCAGATTGGCTTTATTCTTGCAGATAACCAGCACAGCCATGAAATCTCGGTCAAGTTCGATAACTGGCAGAATCGGATCATTCACTTAGGAGTTACCTGCCCTTGTGTGTTTTTGCATTAGGGTTAATGGGAATTTCAAAAATGTATATCTTAAAGACTACTTGGCCAACTTTGATCAAATTTCATGTGTCGCATTATTGGGCAAGTGGAAAGGCTTCATTAGGTTTTCAGGCAGATCTGAGTGGAACTCTGGTTGCCATGGCAACATCTAGCTCCCATAGACTTCACATAGGAAAAAGCTTGTCATCACTCTAGCTCCGTCAATTTTTTTCTGATCAACTTCATTCTTGCAGATAACCAGTACAGGCATAAAATCTCGGTCAAGTTCGATTTTGGGCCGAATCAGATAATTCACTCAAGAGTTACGTCCCCTTGAGCGCCCGAAAAATTGCCTATCGACTTAACATGGGGGAAAATGTTGTCATCGTTGTAGCTAGTAACGAGGACAGGCATAAAATCTCGGTTAAGTTCGATTTTGGGCAGAATCGGAATATTGACCTCGGAGTTACGTGACCTTGAGCGACAAAAAATTTGCCCATAGACTTAACATAGGGAAAATGTTGTGACTACGATAGCGACCTGAATTTTTTTCAGATCAGCTTCAAACTTGCAGGTAACGAGGACAGACATAAAATCACGGTTAAGTTCGATTTTGGGCCGAATCGGATTATTTGCCTTGGAGTTACCTGCCCTTGAGCATGAAAAAATACGTTGTGACCACGATAGCAACTTTATTTTTATTCAGATCAGCTTCAAACTTGCAGGTAACGAGGACAGGCATAAAATCCCGGTTAAGTTTGATTTTGGGCCGAATCGGAATATTGACCTCGGAGTTACGTGACCTTGAACGACAAAAAATTTGCCCATAGACTTAACATAGGGAAAATGTTGTGACTACGATAGCGACTTGAATTTTTTTCAGATCAGCTTCAAACTTGCAGGTAACGAGGACAGACATAAAATCTCGGTTAAGTTAGATTTTGGGCCAAATCGGATTATTTGCCTTGGAGTTACCTGCCCTTGAGCATAAAAAAATACGTTGTGACCACGATAGCAACTTTATTTTTATTCAGATCAGCTTCAAACTTGCAGGTAACGTGGACAGGCATAAAATCTCAGTTAAGTTCGAATCGGAATATTGACCTCGGAGTTACATGACCTTGAGCGACAAAAAATTTGCCCATAGACTTTACATAGGGAAAATGTTGTGACTACGATAGCGACTTGAATTTTTTTCAGATCAGCTTCAAACTTGCAGGTAACGAGGACAGACATAAAATCACGGTTAAGTTCGATTTTGGGCCGAATCGGATTATTTGCCTTGGAGTTACCTGTCCTTGAGCATAAAAAAATACGTTGTGACCACGATAGCAACTTTATTTTTATTCATATCAGCTTCAAACTTGCAGGTAACGAGGACAGGCATAAAATCTCGGTTAAGTTCAATTTTGGGCTGAATCGGAATATTGACCTCGGAGTTACGTGACCTTGAGCGACAAAATATTTGCCCATAGACTTAATTAGGGAAAATGTTGCGACTACCATAGCGACTTGAATTTTTTTCAGATCAGCTTCAAACTTGCAGGTAACGAGGACAGACATAAATTCTCGGTTAAGTTCGATTTTGGGCCGAATCTGAATATTTGCCTTGGAGTTACCTGCCCTTGAGCATAAAAAAATACGTTGTGACCACGATAGCAACTTTATTTTTATTCATATCAGCTTCAAACTTGCAGGTAACGAGGACAGGCATAAAATCTCGGTTAAGTTTGATTTTGGGCTGAATCGGAATATTGACCTCGGAGTTACGTGACCTTGAGAGACAAAAAAATTTGCCCATAGACTTAACGTAGGGAAAATGTTGTGACAGAAATAGCGACTTGAATTTTTAGCTCACCTGAGCCAAAGGCTCCAGTGAGCCGATAATATACCAAGGCTCCGGAGTCCGTCGTCTGTCGTCCGTCCATCCGTCGTCCACACTTTCAATGAAGCATATCTCAGAAGGCAGTCGACCAATCTTGTTTAAATTTTATGTGTAGCACCATTGGGCAAAGGGAAAGGCTGCATTAGGTTTTGGAGCTAGTCTGGTTCATTTGTTCCTTCATTCTTCTTTCTCTCCATATAGAGATAATAGACCAATGTTAAATTTTTAATCAAAGATTTCTCAGGAACTATAAAAGTTAGAAGCATCAAATTTGGTATTCAATAGAATAATGATGACTTGTTTTGTGTAAGAGACATTGGGCTTTCTCAGCTTATTTGTTCATCTGTTCTTTCATTCTTCTTTCTCTCCATTTTGACCAATGTTAAATTTTCGTCAAAGATTTCTCAGGAACTATAGAAGCTAGAAGTCTCAAACTTGGAATGCAATGCAATAATCATGACTTATATCCTGTAAGGGTCAATGGGCTGGATTCTATTAGCAGATTTAGTAGTCAAGTCTGTGAATTGTTAAAACTTAAGTTCCTCAGGTGAGCGGTTTAGGCTCATTGAGCCTCTTGTTGGTTTTTGGATTATCTGCCCTTGACTTGGTACCATATAGTAAACCGTGTATAGGCCATAACTCCTAAACCGCATGGAATATATTCATGAAACTTCACAGGTGCATTCATCACACTGAGACGATGTGTCATGAACAGGGAAGACAACTCTTGCATTTTTGGTTTTTGGATTATCTGCCCTTGACTTAGTACCATATAGTAAACCATGTCCGGGCCATAACTCCTAAACCGTATGGAATATATTCATGAAACTTCACAGGTGCATTCATCACACTGAGACGATGTGTCATGAACAAGGAAGACAACTCTTGCATTTTTGGTTTTTAGGATTATCTGCCCTTGATGCATATATTTTATGATTGATTTGAAGTACATTTGTAATATTTTTTTATGAATGGCATTTGGCGGGGGCATCCGTGTCCTATGGACACTTTTTCTAGTTAATCTAACAGTGCTTTGAACAAATGGATGCAAAATGCTAACTGTTCTAGCAGTATAATACTAGAATACTGTCGATGGTGCACCATCGCAAATCCCCATGCTTTCTACAAAGGGGTCAAGTACCAAAAACCCCTCACCCTGGGCCCTAATTTGACCCCAGGGTCAAAATATTACCTGTATTATATTCTACTAATCATGCCCTTTAATTTGATATGCCACATGACTATGTTCCAAAAAACTTAAATTTTGATCCTTTGACCCCCCCCAGGGCCCCCCCCCCAGGGCCCCAATCTGACCCCAGGGTCAAAATTGTACTTGTATTGTATTCTACTAATCACCCCCTTCAATTTGATATTCCATATGACTATATTCGGTAAAATTTGAATTTTGACCCCCTGACCCCACCCCAAGTCCGACCCCTTGGGCATGACCCAGGGGTCGCAGCCAAAATCCCGTCCAATATGTGTTACATATATCATTAATCACTACTTATGCAAAGTTTGGTTTCAAAATCTATAAAATTGACTTTGAAATTGAATTTAATTGATATATGACCTTTTGACCCCTATCCAAGGCCCCTGGGGGTGGGGCCAAAAATAAATGTGACGTTGCATGCCCTCATCATGTAAGAAAGCTGTGTACCAAATTTGGTTACATTCCAACCTCTGGTTAAGGAGGAGATAGTGTGACGGACGGACGGACAGACGGACGGAGGCTTTCACAATATTCCAGAACACTTTTTTTAAAAGCGTGGGGATAATAATGTTATTAATCAAGTAATTTCAAATTGGCCCAGTTACAGGTCCAAGGTTTGCTTTATTGGCCCGAGGCCAATACAGCTGACGGCCCCCGCCCATGGGGCTTGAAGAAATAGATGGGCTGCATGATGCTCCCACGCAGAGCTGAAACCGATCCGCACACGAGTACTGGTAAATCGCTTAGAGGATCAAAGCCTGTCCAGGCAAAGCGGTGCGAGTCAGCCCATCCATGCTTATAAACCCTATTGGTTTTACTGGGGCGGCAGGGCTTGAGATGTCATTTCATCTCAATGTCGGGTAAAAGTCCCACAAAATTGGAAGCAACGTCTCCAAAATGACCTTTACAGTGTTGACGGGGACGCTAAACCTCAAATCAAACAAACAAACCAATACAGCTGACAGAGGACCTGTAAGTGGGCCAATACAAAATCACTTGATATATGACAATTTAATTAATTGATGCAATTAAAAAACATGATTTATGATTTTTGACCTCCGGTTAATATTGGCTGACATGGTGTAATACAGAATAGTCAATTAATAATATTATTAATCAGCCACAATAATATAGCATTTATATAGCCAAAACTGCCTGCACTATACAGATGACAAACGGGGCCAACATGGAAAAAGAGGGCCAATACGCGAAAAAGAAGGCCAATACAAGAAAAGAAGGGTCAATATGGAAAACAGGCCAATACGACTAATGTTCGTTAATACAATTGTCATTAACCACGCAATTTCTTATTGGCCCTGTTACAGGTACGACATCTGCTGTATTGGCTCAAGGCTAGAAGTAATTTTGTATTGGCCCTGTTACTGGTCTGAGGTCTGCTGTAGGCCCCGAGGCCAATTCTACACAGTTCTATATAGTCAGTTCTACATAGTTTATCACTCTAAATGTTTTTCCTGCAAAGTTTTCTGTTTCGTTTTTAGCTCACCTGGGCCAAAGGCTCCAGGGGAGCTTATAGTATAATGGGTCCTCCTTCGTCCGTCGTCCGTCCACACTTTTGAGCAGCTATATCTGGGCAGCCTGCAGGCTGATCTCAATCATTTCTCATCTGTAGCATGCCTCTGGTGGGGCATTGATGACATAAACTTTTTTTCGAAATCGCTCTAAAACTTTGGTTGTTATGGCAACCATAAGGTCCCATAGACTTTTTATGACTATGGGAAAATGCTTGTCATCACCGTAGCGCCTTCAGTTTTGATCGGATCTTTCTGAAACTTATATGTAAGGTAGCTGGGGATAAAGACTCGATGGAGTTCGAAAACCGGCCAAGTCGGCCCATTTATCTTAAAGTTACATCCCTTTGATTGCTGAAAATGCCGATTTTTGACCTTGTCATCACCGTAGCCCCTTCAGTTTTGATCAAATCTTTCTGAAACTTATATGTAAGGTGGCTGTGGATAAAACCTTGGATGAGTTCGAAAACCGGCCAAGTCGGCCCATTTATCGTAGAGTTACATCCCTTTGATTGCTGAAAATGCCGATTTTTGACCTTGTCATCACCGTAGCCCCTTCAATTTTGATCAAATCTTTCTGAAACTTGTATGTAAGGTGGCTGTGGATAAAACCTGGGATCAGTTAGAAAACCGGCAAAGTCGGCCCATTTATCATAGAGTTACGTCCCTTTGATTGCTGAAAATGTCAATTTTTTACCTTGTCATCACCATAGCCCCTTCAATTTTGATCGAATCTTTCTGAAACTTATATGTAAGGTGGCTGGGGATAAAACCTCAGATGAGTTCGTAAACTGGCGAAGTTGGCCCATTCGTCATAGAGTTACGTCCCTTTGATTGCAGAAAATGACAATTTTTGACTTTGTCATCACGGTAGCCCCTTCAGTTTTGATCGGATCTTTCTGAAACTTATATGTAAGGTGGCTGGGGATAAAACCTCGGATGAGTTGGAATATCAGCCAAGTCGGCCCATTTATCATAGAGTAACATCCCTTTGATTGCTGAAAATGCCTATTTTTGACCTTGTCATCACCGTAGCTCCTTCAGTTTTGATCGGATCTTTCTGAAACTTATATGTAAGGTGGCTTGGGATAAATCCTCGGATGATTTCGAATATCGACCAAGTCGGCCCATTTATCATAGAGTAACGTCCCTTTGATTGCTGAAAATGCCTATCTTTAGCTCACCTGTCACGTAGTGACAAGGTGAGCTTTTGTGATCACATTTCGTCCGTGCATGCGTCTGTACGTGCGTCCGTGCGTGCCTCCGTGCGTAAACAATTTCTTGTCCGCACGATAGCATCTTCATTTATGATTTGATTTTAACCAGACTTTCACACAACTTGTACCACCATGAGATCTGGGTTCCTTTCTTGAACCAGCCATATCCTATCATGTGTTATGGAGTTACGGCCCCTGAAAGGGAAAAAATTCCCTATTTTGGTCTTGTCCGCACGATAGCATCTTCATTTATGATTTGATTTTAACCAGACATGCACACAACTGGCACCATCATGAGATCTGGGTTCCTTTCTTGAACCAGCCATATCCCATGATGTGTTATGGAGTTACGGCCCCTGAAAGGGCAAAAATTGCCTATTTTGGTCTTGTCCGCACGTTAGCATCTTCATTTATGATTTGATTTTAACCAGACTTGCACACAACTTGTACCACCATGAGATCTTGGTTCCTTTCTTGAACCAGCCATATCCCATCATGTGTTTTGGAGTTACAGCCCCTGAAAGGGCAAATATTGCCTATTTTGGTCTTGTCTGCATGACAGCTGTTTCATTTATGATTTGATTTTAACTAAACTTGCACAAATTTTGTACCACCACAAAATATCTCCGTCAAGTTCGAATATGGGACATGTCAGGTCAAAAAGTAGGTCAGTAGGTCAAATCAGAAAAAAACCTTGTGAAGACACTAGAGTCCACAGTTTTGGTCCGATCATCATCAAACTTGTCCAGAATGATCATCTTGACAATATCTCAGTCAAGTTCGAATATGGGTGTTGTCCGGTCAAAAAGTTGGTCAGGTCAAATCATAGAAAAACCTTGTGAACACACTAGAGGCCACAGTTTTGGTCCAATCATCATCAAACTTGCCCAGAATGATCATCTCGACAATATCTGAGTCAAGTTCGAATATGGGTCTTGTCGGTTCAAAAAGTAGGCCAATAGTGCAAATCAGAGAAAAACCTTGTGAACACACAGTTTTGGTCTGATCATCATCAAACTTGCTCAGAATGATCATCTTGATAATATCTTGGTCACGTCCGAATATGAGTCATGGCAGGTCAAAAAGTAGGTCAGTAGGTCAAATCAGAGAAAAACCTTCTTAACAAACTAGAGGCCACAGTTTTGGCCCTTGACAATATTTTGGACCCCATTTTGATTTATATCAGTCTTTGAATGGACTGCCTATTTGAAATTCGCAAAATTGCAGTATGTTTCCTCTGGCTTTTTTTGCCGGATCATTACAGGGTCACTGATGAGGCTTTATTAGCCGAAACTATGTAGTATGACCCATCTTCTTTCTTATGAATGTTTTCATTGCTCTTAAAGGAACTCATTTTTATGCCCCCGGAATCTAAGAGATTCGGGGGCATATAGTTTTTGGTCTGTCCGTCTGTTTGTCCGTTTGTCCGTCTGCAAAAACTTTAACATTGGCATAACTTTTGAATGGTAATAGATAGAGCTTTCATATTTCACATGTGTATACCTTATCACAAGACCTTTCCAGTGGTACCATAATTTTTGATCTTGTGACCTTGAACTTGACCTTTGACCTATTTTTTTCAAAATTTTTAAAAACATTAACATTGGCGCTGTCCGGGGGCATCAGTGTTTCACAAACACATCTTGTTGATTTTTATTTGCCTTCACTGCAGCTGGTGTTGTGCCGTGTGGCGGCCGTAAAGCGTCTCCCCGTACATCAACCATAGTGCAGTTTATATTTTACTTTTGGTCCTTTGAGATCAGCGTGTATATTCTGAGAAATCGGAAATAAATTATTGGTTTAGACTCATATTCTAGACGGGTTTTTAATTATTTGGACCCCATTTTGATTTATATCAGTCTTTGAATGGACTGCCTATTCGAAATTCGCAAAATTGCAGTATGTTTCCTCTGGCTTTCTTTGCCGGATCATTACAGGGTCACTGATGAGGCTTTATTAGCCGAAACTACGTAGTATGACCCATCTTCTTTCTTATGAATGTTTTCATTGCTCTTAAAGGAACTCATTTTTGATTCTTATTTGCTCAGAATGATAGTCTTGACAATATCTCGGTCAATTTCGAATACGGGTCATGTCAGGTCAAAAAGTAGGTCAGTAGGTCAAATCATAGAAAAACCTTCTGAACTCACTAGAGACCACAGTTTAGGTCTGATCATCATCAAACTTGCCCAGAATGATCATCTTGACAATATCTGAGTCAGGTTCCAATATGGGTCATGTCGGTCCAAAAAGTAGGTCAGTAGATAAAATCATAGAAAAACCCTCTGAACACACTAGAGGCCACAGTTTTTGTCCGATCATCATCAAACTTGCTCAATATGATCATTTGACAATATCTCAGTTAATTTCCAATATTGGTCATATCTGGTCAGAAAGTAGGTCAGAGTGTTGAAAAACCTTGTGGACACACTAGAGACCCCAGTTTTGGTCCGATCATCATCAAACTTGCTCAGAATGATCATCTTGACAATTTCTGGGTCAAGTTCGAATATGGGTCATGTCGGGTCAAAAAGTAGGTCAGCAGGTCAAATCATAGAAAAACGTTTTGAACACTCTAAGAGGCCACAGTGTTAGTCAGATCATCATAAAACTTGTTCAGAATGATCATCTGGACAATATCTCAGTCAAGTTCGAATATGGGTCATGTCAAATCAAAAAGTAGATCAGTAGGTTATTTTGTCATAACTTTTGAACCGTTTGAGATAGAGCCTTCAATTTGGCATGTAGGTTCCTTATGACAAGGGTTTCCCACTTATATAAAGATTTGACCTGTGACGTTGACCTTTGACCTACTTTATCATAACTTTTGAACCATATGAGATAGAGCCTTCATATTTGGCATATATGTTCCTTGTGACAAGGTTTTCTCAACCATTCAAAACTTTTGAGCCATGACCTTGACCTTTGACCTACTTTGTCATAACTTTTGAAGCATTTAAGATACAGCCTTCATATTTGGCATATAGGTTCCTTCATAGGAGTGAGTGTTTGAGTTTAAGTCTCACCAACAGCTAAAGTCATACAGTGATGGGACCTCTGTTTAAATACCAATCTGAAAGTCTGGAGAAGCCTGAGATTGATCCTGCTACCCCTGGTTTACAAGGCAAGTAGCATGGCCACTTCACCATGAAGGCTTCCAAATTTCATTGGATTGTTGTGTAGATGACCCTCTAGGAAAATAGCATAATGGTTAACAAATTGTCACAAGAGCTAAAAATTGAAAAACATGGTAAATTTGCTTCAAATGCGAACTCCTTCTAAACCTTTGGGCCAATTGGATTTAAAATGTCACAGGAATGTTGCCTAGGTGACTCCCTACCAAAATAGTTAACTCATTCCACTCTAATGAACAAGATGGCTGCCAGAGCTAAAAATAAAAAAAATCTTCAAACAACAATTCCTTCTGTACCCTTGGGCCAATTTCATTCAAACTGCTGAGTAATGTTGCTTAGATGACCCTCTGCCAAAAAGGCCTAAACTATCTTGCTCCGATGAACAAAATGGCCACCGGAGCTAAAAATAGAAAAATATTGTAAATTTGACTCAAATGTGAACCCCTCCTAAACCCTAAGGCCAATTTGATTCAAACTTCACAGGAATGTTGCCTAGGTTACTCCCTACCAAATAAGCTAAAATTACTCTCCTGATGAACAAGATGGCCACCAAAGGTTATAGCTAAAAATAGAATGTACTCGAGACAGTGACACACAGGTGAGCGAACCAGGGCCCTCTGGGCCCTCTTGTTTACCTTGTCATCACCGTAGCCCCTTCAGTTTTGATCTGATCTTCTTGAAACTTACTTACAAATAAGTCCGATTTTAAAGCTTGGGTGAGTTTGAAAACTAGCGATGTTGGTCAATTATTGATGGAGTTATGTCCCCTCCTTTGCTGAAAATGCTTATTTTTGACTTTGTTTTTATTTTTACCCTAACTCCTTCAGTTTTCATGGGATCTTCTTGAAATTTATATGTTAGAGATAAAAGCTCAGACAAGTTTGAAAATTAGCAATGCTAGTCAATTAATCATGGAGTTATGTCCCCTGCCTGGCTGAAAATGCTTATTTTCGACCTTGTCATCACTGCTGCCCCTTCAGTTTTGATCAGATCTTCATGAAACTTACAAACAAGTTAGTCAGGCAGAAAAGCTCGGAGGAGTTTGAAAACTCGTGAGGTTTGCCTATTTATCATAGAGTTACATCCCTTTGATTGTAGCAGTTAATTGCTTATTTTTGACCTTGTCATCACCATAGCCCCTTCAGTTTATATCGGATCTTCTTGAAAGTTACATATAAGCAAGTCAGGAATAAAAGCTTGAATGAGTTTGAAAACTGGTGAGGTCAGCCGATTTATCATAGAGTTACATTCTACTTGATTGCAGAAAATGCTTACCATGTCATCACCTTGTCCTCCAATAAATCCTTCAGTAAAGCTTGGCACTTCCTGAAACTTTGAATCTTGGTCCTCTTGTTTACTAAAAATTTGTGTGATATACAGATTGCAATTAAAATTAAATTCTGGCATTTGGCTGGAAGACATTTTCTGGCCTGACTAGAACACTTTTGGTAGCTCATAAAATTGTGTACATTTAGCTGTTTTTATATGCCAATGTGAAAAAAAAAGTTGTATTATGCTATTCCCTTCTGTCCAATGTGTTCAGCCTTCTGTCTGTAAACTTTGGGTTTCTTGGATAACTGCTTCTACCCTTTACATCCGATCAAGCTGAAACTTGATATATAATTAGACCATGATGTGAAGCAGTGCATATTGTTTAGAGGTTACAGTCCACCAAATATTAACTTAGTAATTCCTCTCCTTTGTTGTTGTTTTTTGCTTTTGATAGATGTATTGCACAGTGAAAATACTATATTTAGACCACCTTTGGGACTAGTACTGTTCAAAAGAGGTCTTTAACAGTTCCAAAGGTGGTCTCTGACCAGAGGACATGGTATGCAGAAAACATGGAGACACAGTAACTGCACCCTTCTTAGTAAGCTTTTTAAAGCAAAATTGGCCTGAATTTTAGGTGGTCTTAATGTATATATATTTTATGATTTCAGAATGTCACTTGTGGGAACATTTTTCAAAGTTGCTATGAGGATTAGGGTGAGTTTAGACAGGAAAGAGATGCCCCTGACACAGGAGACCGTTTCTGCCACTTTTTATTTGCTTAACCCGTTAAATGCCAATCGTGACAATTGTCGTCTGCTTTATCGTCTTCGGGTTACTTATAAAGTCATTTTTGCAAACAGTGTGGACCCAGATCAGACTGCTCCTCTAGGAGCAGTCTGATCTGGGTTCACACTGTTTGCCTGTATGAAAAAAAAATATTTCTAAAAAGTTTTCAAGAAGATTCAGCAGACGACATTTTCAGATATAGTTTTTCTCGGCATCTTAAGGGTTAATAAATAGACCAGCTCTAGCAGTGATTTGTTGAATTAAAAATCAAGAGTTTGTAGGTCTGCTGTAAAGAAGATCAGATCACATGAGCATAGTGCAAGTGATTTGTCTGCTTGCAGCTGATCAACAAATGGTGATTTATTACTGAGTGTGTGTGTGAATTCGGGTTTAACGTCGCTTTCAACAATTTTTCAGTCATATCACGACGGTGTCTGGTTGCGACAGGGAGCTCAATGCTCACGTTTATAGTGCTGCCTCACTGAAGTATCATGTCCCAGACACATTACATGATACCACACCCAGTCACATTATCCTGACACTGGATCGACCAGTCCTAGCTCTACCCCGTAAATCTGAGTGCTAAGCGAGGAGCAGCTAGTACCATTTTTAACGACTTTGGTATGTCGCGGCCCAGGATTGAACCCGAGACCTCCCGTTCCCCGGAGCGGACACTCTACCAACTGAGCTATCGGGGCCGGTGATTTATTACTGAACAAATCTTCAACTAGAGTTAATCTGTTATCTTTCTAATACACGCCGGCCTTGATAGCTCAATCGGATGTGCGTCTGACTGGAGATCAGGAGAACGCAGGTTCGATATCTGCCGGGGTCAGCAACATTCTTTCATGAAGATTGATCCTGAAATCATTTCTGCGGTCATTCTATCTAATCGGCTGATTCAAGAAGGGCAGTTATCAGTTTCTGGAGAAAGAATGTGCACTGCTGGTGAACCGCTTACGTATAAGCCTGCCCAGGTAAAGTGTGGATAGGTAAACTGACTGGCTTAAAAATGACCTAAAATAGTGTTATGCTTTACTTAGTGATTTGTTGTAGAATAAACTCACAGTGCCTTCCCATTGCCTATATAGGTGTCATGTGTTAGAATTTCTGGTAAATTAGGTCCTTCTAGATGGGTTCTGCACATAAAGGAAAGAATTTGCACCTGTGGTGCAAATTCTTTCCTATATGTGTAGACCCTTATTAGAAAAGGAATCAAACATATTTATGCAATAGTTGTTTCCCTTGAGGCTCTGTCCATGCCCCTTAGATTGTCAGATGTTATGCTGGTATAATACTTACAGTACCTAGAAAAAATATTAAAGTCTACCGAATGATATCCACCCCGCCCCAACCCAGCCTGCCTTGCCTTGGTTCTACAAAGTTAGTGCCGGCCCTCGTAGCTCAATGGTAACTCGTTCATCTCAATGTCCTGTAAAAGTACCACAAAAACGCCACAGAATTGGAAGCAGCATCTCCAAAATGACCTATATAGTGTTGATGGGGATATTAAACCTCACTTCAAACAAACAAATTACTCAGTTGGATCCACATCTGACTTATGTACATGTGCATGCAGGAACTTGAATAATGGTTATGATCCAACCAATCAGTGTACAGCATTTACCTGCGGCCCCCGCCCATAGGGGCTTGAAGAAATATATGGGCTGCATGATGCTTCCACGCAGAGCTGAATCCGGCCCGCACACTAGTACTGGTAAACCGCTAAGAGGATCTAAGCCTGTCCAGGAAGCGCGGTGCGAGTCAGACCATCCATGCTTTACCGTCCAACCCTATTGGTTTCATTGGGAGACAGGGCTTGAGATGTCATTTCATCTCAATGTCGGGTAAATGTCCCACAAAATTGGAAGCACCGTCTCCAAAATGACCTTTTCAGTGTTGACGGGGATGTTAAACATCAAATCAAACAAACAAAACAGCATTTACCAGTTACCTGTCTGCTTTTGGATAAGGAATCATGTGAACAGCTTCTGAAAATTGTTTGACACTGAAAGGATCTATCCCATTTATATAGTCTTAGCTAACCTTTAACTCTTTCTCGGTTAGTGGTGACTGTTGTCGGCTGACAACATTTGCAAACAGTTTGACACTCTGAGTCAGGCCTAATCTGGATCCAAACTGTTTGACACTCTGATGGTTTTCCTAAATAATAAGGGGTATGGGTACACCTTCAGGGGAAGCAACTCCTGCAAAGTATTTTGGTCTCCAATGTCAATAGGGGTCAACTCTTAAAGGAAAGAATTTGCTCCTGAGGAGCAAATTCTTTCCTTTGAGAGTAGACCCCTTTTCAATGGGTCAGAGCTTACAGAAAAGCGAACAGGAAGTCACAAAAGTTGTCTCCCTTTGAAAAATTGTGGAAAAAATCTGCCAGGTGTTCCATTCCCCTTAAATTAAAAAAAAATCTGCAGAAGATAAAAAGCATGCAAAATTACCCAGCATGTAAATTACCCAGCATGCAAAATTACCCAGCATGCCTTGAGTTAAGCATGTTTTGTTTTGGTTTATTTCAGTCATTCTACAATCTGATGACAGATGAATATGGTATACCGGAGTGGGGCTGCTACCTGATCTTTGCTTTAGTAACAATTGTTGTTGGACTTTTTATTGGACTGGTAAGCCTATTATTTCCACAGATTGAGATAATGAGGTGTAATGCATCTTTATGATACTGTTGTTTAAGGCTGACACGATTAATCGTATATTCTGTTAATCGATCGATAAATTTCCCAAAAATGATTATCATTTCTGATTTGCTTTCAATCGATTACTTGATAGGTACAATTTACTACCCAAAGTTATGCCTAAAATAGCTGGACGAGTGGCAAACTGCAGACCCTGATGAGACACCACAGAATGCGGCGTCTCATCTGGGTCTACACTGTTTGCTCAGGCCTGTCTGTTCAAATATACATATGGTAAAGTGCAACATATGGTAAGAGTCCTGCTCAGACAGAAAACCAGACAGGTAAAATTATGACAAAAACCTCAGCAATTACAAATCGATTATCGATCGCCATGACAGGACTGATAATCGATTATCTTTTCAGCTCCAATTAGCCAGCCTTATGAAAGAAGTGCTTATATTCAAACAAAAATGTAGAGACTTGATAGAAAAATGACCATTAATGTTCTTTTTTATATGCAGTCAAACCTCAATAATTCAAAGTGCCAGGGACTGCGGGAAAATTTGACATTTTTCCATTTAAATGCCTATGTGACAATGTTAAAATACAACATTTTGTAAATGGTTCTGTGTGCTGAAACTTGTCTGTATCTTTAAAATGATGAATAAAAATACTTTCAGTTGCACAAGTAGTATAGTGTCCAGGTCAGTCCTATCCATGACAAAACAAATTACCTTAGACAA
This sequence comes from Lucinisca nassula, assembly GCA_963580285.1. Lineage (NCBI taxonomy): Eukaryota > Metazoa > Mollusca > Bivalvia > Lucinida > Lucinidae > Lucinisca > Lucinisca nassula. Next base: position 101,556,983 of record OY757012.1, read on the forward strand.
TAAGAAAACTATGGTAATGCTTAAAAAGGAAAAGTGGAAGAAAAAATCTTCCTGTGAAATAGGGGCTGGTGCATTTACCTTAAATATTTGGGCAACCCTAACCATATTTATTCTAAAATTTGAACAAGCACAATTTACTGTCCAATGTTTGCCCATCAAGGCTTGGAGAAATAGATTAGGCTGCATGGTGCTTCCACAAATAGCTGAAACTGACGGCATATGAGTACCGATAAACTGCTTAGAGGGTCTAAGCCTGCCCAGGCAAAGTGGTGCAAGTCGGCCCATGCTAATAAACCCTATCGGTTTCACTGGGTGGCATCTCATTGAAGGGTAAAAGTAAAAAAATTGGAAGCAGTGTCTCCAAAAATGACCATTTTAGTGTTGAGGGAGACTTTAAACCCCAAATCAAACAAAAACTATCCAATGTCTTGTTGTAATGTAGCTGGATGAGTGGCAAACAGTGTAGACCCTGATGAGATGCCGCATTCTGTGGCATCTCATCTGGGTTTACACTGTTTGCTTAGGCCTGTCTGTCCGTACACATATTATAGTTAATATGATACAGTGCCTGATCAGACTCAGTGCCTGATCAGACTGCCTAGATGCACAGGCTGATCAGTGTCTTTGTTGTGCACGTAAGTCTGAAGAAAAAAGTTTACTTGATGCTGTTCAACTTTAGTTTTATTAGCTCACCGTCACGTAGTGACGAGGTGAGCTTTTGGGATCACTTTTTGTCCGTCGTCCTCCGTGCGTGCGTCCGTGCGTAAACAATTTCTTCAAACGACATCTCCTCCTAAACCACTGAGCGGATTTTGACCAAACTTCACAGGAATGATCCTTAGGTGGTCCCCTTTCAAAGTTGTTCAAATGGTTCCGGTCCGTTGCACATCTAGGTCACAGGAGCCAAAAATGGACTTTTTTCACTGAAAACTTAAAAAATCTTCTTCTCTGAAACTGCAAGGCCCAGGTCTTTGATATTTGGTATGAAGCTTCATCTAGTGGACCCCTACCAAGATTGTTCAAATTATAGTGCTGAGGCCAAAAATGCCCCCGCCCCGGGGCCCTTTGGTTTTACATGGGCTAATATAGGGAAAATCTTTAAAAATCGTCTTCTCTGAAACTGCAAGGCCCAGGTCTTTGATATTTGGTATGAATCTTCACCTTATGGACCCCTACCAAGATTGTTCAAATTATAGTGCTGGGGCCAAAAATGCCCCCGCCCCGGGGCCCTTTGGTTTTACATAGGCTTATATAGGGAAAACCTTTAAAAATCTTCTTCTCTGAAACAGCAAGGCCCAGGTCTTTGATATTTAGTGGTATGAAGCTTCATCTAGTGGACCCCTACCAAGTTTGTTCAAATTATAGTGCTGGGGCCAAAAATGCCCCCGCCCCGGGGCCCCTTGGTTTTACATGGGCTTATATAGGGAAAATCTTAAAAAATCTTCTTCTCTGAAACTGCAAGGCGCAGGTCTTTGATATTTGGTATGAAACTTCATCTGGTGGACCCCTACCAAGATTGTTCAAATTATTGTGCTGGGGCCAAAGATGCCCCCGCCCCGGAGCCCTTTGGTTTTACATGGGCTTATATAGGGAAAATCTTTAAAAATCTTCTTCTCTGAAACCGCAAAGCCCAGGTCTTTGATATTTGGTATGAAGCTTCATCTAGTGGACCCCTACCAAGATTGCTCAAATTATAGTGCTGGGGCCAAAAATGCCCCCGCCCCAGGGCCCTTTGGTTTTACATGGGCTTATATTGGGAAAATCTTAAAAAATCTTCTTCTCTGAAACTGCAAGGCGCAGGTCTTTGATATATGGTATGAAACTTCATCTGGTGGACCCCTGCCAAGATTGTTCAAATTATTGTGCTGGGGCCAAAGATGCCCCCGCCCCGGAGCCCTTTGGTTTTACATGGGCTTATATAGGGAAAATCTTTAAAAATCTTCTACTCTGAAACCACAAGGCCCAGGTCTTTGATATTTGGTATGAATCTTCATCTTATGGACCCCCAACCAAGATTGTTCAAATTATAGTGCTGGGGCCAAAAATGCCCCTGCCCCGGGGCCCTTTGGTTTTACATGGGCTTATATAAGGAAAACCTTTAAAAATCTTCTTCTCTGAAACCGCAAAGCCCAGGTGTTTGATATTTGGTATGAAGCTTCATCTAGTGGACCCCTACCAAGATTGTTCAAATTATAGTGCTGGGGCCAAAAATGCCCCCGCCCCAGGGCCCTTTGGTTTTACATGGGCTTATATTGGGAAAATCTTTAAAAAATCTTCTTCTCTGAAACTGCAGGGCCCAGGTATTTGCTATTTGGTATGAAGCTTCATCTAGTGGACCCCTATCAAGACTTCAAATTATAGTGCTGGGGCCAAAAATGCCCCCACCCCGGGGCCCTTTCGTTTTACGTAGGCTTATATAGGCAAAATCTTCAAAGATCTTCTTCTCTGAAACTGCAAGGCCCAGGTCTTTGATGTATGATATGAAGCTTCATCTTGTGGACCTCTATCAAGATTGTACAAATTATAGCCCTGGGGCCAAAAATCCCCCCGCTCCTGGGCCCTTTTGTTTTTCATAGACTTATATAGGGAATATCTTGAAAAATCTTCTACTCTGAAACCACAAGGCCTAGGTCTCTTACATTTGGTATGAAGCTTCAGCTAGTGGACCTCTACCAAGATTGTTCATATTATAGCCCTGGGGCCACAAATGCCCCTGCCCCAGGGCCCTTTGGTTTTACATAGACTTATAATAGAGATAATCTTTGAAAATCTTCTTCTCTGAAACAAGGCCCAGGTCTTTGATATTTGGTGTGAAGCTTCATCTAGTGGACCTCTATCAAGATTGTTTAAATTATAGCCCTGAGGCCAAAAATGCCCCTGCCCCGGGGCCATTTGGTTTCACATAGGCTTATGTAAGGAATATCTTTAAAAAAAATCTTCTTCTCTGAAACCGCAAGGCCCAGGTCTTTGATATTTGTTGTGTAGCTTCATCTAGTGGACCTTTGCCAAGATTGTCCAAATAATAGCCTTTGTTGATATTTGGTATGAAGCTTTACCTTTTTAGACCTCCCTCAACATTATGCACATTATAACCCTGAGGTCAATAATGGCCCTCCCCGGGGCCCACTTGTTACTCTATGGATCAGGTGAGCGATCCAGGGCCATCATGGTCCTCTTGTTTATATTTTTCAGCTGTTGGTATGCATATGTGATTTTGTGTATCCGGCAGTGAAGCTAATACCACCGCCCATCCCTGCTGATCTCATGCAGCCGGAACTAGACAGGGTAAGCAGTTTTCTTGCTAAAGAGAATGGATATAGCTGGGCCCAGCTGTTCAAGCATCATTTACTTAACAAGCTCTTTAAATGATAAAAATGTTAACTCTTACAGCAAGTGAAATACAGTCTAACTTCAATGGCTCGAACACCTTTGCGACCACGAAAATCTGTTCGAGACAGGGGTAGTTCGAGCCACTGCGGGTTACTGCCGGAAGGCATAACGAGATACTTTTGGACATCTTTTAGGTGTTCTATAATGAAAATGTATGCTGTGTGTATTCATTAGAATCGCCTCATCGAGGCGATTTTAATGAGTACACACAGCATACGTTTGCAAGATAAAAGACTAAAATCTCCAAAATTATCCCCCACTTTTTCTAATGTAGAGGATTTCCGTAGGGGCTCAAGAATGAGTTCGACTCAGCCATGGTAAACGAGCCAGCGGTGTTTGAGCCATCGAAGTTCAACTGTATCACTTTCAGTAAAATTCTGCTATTAAGACCACCTAAAATTAAGACTGATCTTGCTATAAAGAGCTTATTTAGTAGGTTGAAGTTTTTTCCTTCTTTGTGCTCTCTGCATACAGAGTCCTCTGGTCAGAGACCACTTTCGGGACTTCAAAAGTGGTCGTAAATTATACTATACAATAATTCATATTTGTGTCACAATTTCTCAGTTGGAATTAAACTGCCAAGAGTTACCTCCCTTCAGTTAAAATTCAGAATTGCTTATATACTTTCTATCTTTTATTAGCTCACCTGAGCCGAAGGCTCATTGGTGAGCTTATAGGGTGGTCATGCTGTCTGTATGTCAACATTTTCAAACATCTTCTCCTCTGGAACCGCTGGGCCGATTGAAGCCAAATTTCATGTGGGGCCTCAGTGGGATGGGGGAACGAAAGTTCCTTCGCGGGGTCCAGGTCACATGACCAAGATGGCCGCCATGCCCATATATGGTAAAAACCCTTCAAAAATCTTCTTCTCCGGAACCAGTGGGCCGATTGGCCTGAAACTTGGTATGTAGCATTGGGGACTCGGGGCCCATCATATTTTGTTCAAATGATGACCCTTGGATGACCTTGACCAATTTTAGGCCAAGGTCAAATTTGGTCACATAGACTTTTGTATGGGAAAAAGTCAATCTGTGTTTTTTTTGGAAACTATTGCAGCCTGTGATCTAAAAATTAGTAGCTGCAGTAAGCTAAATGGGTGGATGAAACCACATGAGTATTCAAGGTCAAGGTCATTCTTTGACTTTTGTTCAAGGTCATTCAGATATGAGAATTAAAACTTATTTTTATCAGAAACCACAAAGCCATTTGTAACGAAATTTCATATGAAAGTTTTTTAGAAAAAGGTAATGACAATTAATCAATATGAATTTGGTCACATGACCAATATGGCCACCATGCCCATATAAGGTAAAAACCCTTCAGAAATCTTCTTCTCCGGAACCATCAGGCCGATTGGTCTGAAACTTGGTATGTAGCATTAGGGACTCGGGTCCATCATATTTTGTTCAAATGATGACCCTTGGATGACCTTGACCAATTTTAGTCCAAGGTCAAATTTGGTCGCATAAACTTTTGTATGGGGAAAAAGTTAAAACCGTGTATTTTTGGAAACTATTGCAGCTTGTGATCTGAAAATTAATAGATGCAGTAAGCTAAATGGGTGGATGAAATTACATGAGTATTCAAGGTCATTATTTGACCTTTGTTCAAGGTCATTGAGATATGAGAATTAAAACTTATTTTTCTCAGAAACAACAAAGCCATTTGTAACGAAATTTCATATAAAAGTTTTTAAGAACATGGAATGTCAATTAATCAATATGAATTTGGTCACATGACCAATATGGCCGCCATGCCTATATAAAGTAAAAACCCTTCAAAAATCTTCATCTCCGGAACCATCGGGCCGATTGGCCTGAAACTTGGTATGTAGCATTAGGAACTCAGGCCCATCATATTTTGTTCAAATGATGACCCTTGGATGACCTTGACCAATTTAAGTCCTAGGTCAAATTTGGTGGCTTAGACTTTTGTATGGGAAAAAGTCAAAACCTTGTATTTTTTGGAAACTATTGCAGCCTGTGATCTGAAAATTAGTAGATGCAGTAAGCTAAATGGGTGAATGAATCTACATGAGTATTCAAGGTCAAGGTCATTATTTGACCGTTGTTCAAGGTCATTCAGATATCAGAATTAAAACTTATTTTCACAGAAACCACAAAGCCATTTGTAACAAAATTTCATATGAAAGTTTTTAAGAACAAGGAAATGACAATTAATCAATATGAATTTGGTCACATGACCAATATGGCCGTAATGCCCATATAAGGTAAAGCCCTTCAGTAATCTTCTTCTCCGGAACCAGTGGGTCGATTATCATGCAACTTTGTATGTAGCATTAGGGACTTGGGTCCATCAAATTTTTTCTCAAATTATGACCCTTGGATGACCTTGACCAATTTTAGGCCAAGGTCAAATTTGGTTGCATAGACTTTTGTATGGGAAGAAGTCCAAATCGTGTATTTTTTTTAGCTCACCTGAGCACGAAGTGCTCAAGGTGAGCTTTTGGGATCAGTCTTTGTCCGTCGTCCGTGCGTGCGTGCGTCCGTCCGTCCGTCATCAACTTTTGCTTTAAACAACTTCTCCTCCAAAACTGCTGGACAGATTTTGATCTAATTTCACAGGAATGCTCCTTGGGTGATCCTCTACCAAAATTGCTCAAACTGTTCCGCTCAGGTGAACAAGATGGCCACCAGAGCTAAAAATAGAAAATTCTTTAAACGACTTCTCCTGCTTAACAAGTGGATGGATTTTGAAATTGTTTCACAGGAATGTTCCTTGGATGACCCTCTACCAAAATTGCTCAAACCGTTCAGCTCTGGTGAACAAAATGGCCGCCAGAGCTAAAAATAGAAAAACCTTTAAACAACTTCTTCTCCTTAACCAGTGGATGGATTTTGAAATTATTGCACAGGAAGGTTTCTTGGGTGCCCCTCTACTAAAATTGCTCAAACCGTTCCGCTCGAGTGAACAAAATGGCCGCCAGAGCTAAAAATAGAAAAAGCTTTAAACGACTTTTTCTCCTTAACTAGTGGATGGATTTTGAAATTACTTCACAGGAATGTTCCTTCGGTGACCCTCTACCAAAATTGCCCAAACCGTTCCGCTCAGGTGAACAAAATGGCCGCCAGAGCTAAAAATAGAAAAAGCTTTAAACAACTTTTTCTCCTTGACCAGTGGATGGATTTTAAAATTATTTCACTGGAAGGTTCCTTGGGGGATCCTCTACCAAAATTGCTCAAACAGTTTCCGCTAGGGTGAACAAAATGGCCACCAGAGCTAAAAATAGAAAAACCTTTAAACACCTTCTACTCCTTAAAGAGTGGATGGATTTTGAAATTATTTCACAGGAATGTTTGTTTGGTGACCCTCTATCAAAATTGCTCATACTGTTCCGCTCGGGTGAACAAAATGGCCGCAAGAGCTTAAAATAGAAAAACATTTAAACGACTTCTACTCCTTTACCAGCGGATGGATTTTGAAATCACTTAATAGGAATGTTCCTTGGGTGGCCCTCCACCAAAATTGCTCAAACAGTTCAGCTTGGGTTAACAAAATGGCCGCCAGAGCTAAAAATAGAATAACCTTTTAAACGCACTTTTCTCCTAAACCAGTGGATGGATTTTGAAATTATTTCACCAGAATGTTCCTTGGGTGACCCTTTACCAAAATTGCTCAAACCGTTCCGCTCAGGTCAACAAAATGGCCGACAGAGCTAAAAATAGAAATAGCTTTAAACGACTTTTTCTCCTTAACTAGTGGATGGATTTTGAAATTACTTCACAGGAATGTTCCTTCCGTGACCCTCTACCGAAATTGCCCAAACCGTTCCGCTCGGGTGAACAAAATGGCCGCCAGAGCTAAAAATAGAAAAAGCTTTGAACAACTTTTTCTCCTTAACCAGTGGATGGATTTTAAAATTATTTCACTGGAAGGTTCCTTGGGGGATCCTCTACCAAAATTGCTCAAACAGTTTCCGCTCGGGTGAACAAAATGGCCACCAGAGCTAAAAATAGAAAAACCTTTAAACACCTTCTACTCCTTAAAGAGTGGATGGATTTTGAAATTATTTCACAGGAATGTTCCTTTGGTAAACCTCTACAAAAAATGCTCATACTGTTCCCCTCGGGTGAACAAAATGGCCGCCAGAGCTAAAAATAGAAAAACCTTTAAACGACTTCTTCTCCATAACCAGTGGATGGATTTTGAAATTATTTCATAGGAATGTTTGTTTGGTGACCCTCTACCAAAATTGCTCATACTGTTCCGCTCGGGTGAACAAAATGGCCGCAAGAGCTTAAAATAGAAAAACCTTTAAACGACTTCTTCTCCTTTACCAGCGGATGGATTTTGAAATCACTTAATAGGAATGTTCTTTGGGTTGCCCTCCGCCAAAATTGCTCAAAAATGGCCGCCAGAGCTAAAAATAGAATAACCTTAAAACGCTCTTTTCTCCTTAACCAGTGGATGGATTTTGAAATTATTTCACCAGCCTGTTCCTTGGGTGACCCTTTACCAAAATTGCTCAAACAATTCCGCTCAGGTCAACAAAATGGCCGACAGAGCTAAAAATAGAAAAACATTTAAATGACTTCTCCTTAACAAGTGGATGGATTTTGAAATTATTTCTTAGGAATATTCCTTCGGTGACCCTCTACCACAATTGCTCAAACCGTTCCGCTCGGTTGAATAAAATGGCCACCAGAGCTAAAAATAGAAAAAAACTTTAAATGACTTCTTCTCCTTAACCCGTGGATGGATTTTGAAATAACTTCACAGGAATGTTCCTTGGGCGACCCTCTACAAAAAGTGCTCAAACCATTCTGCTCTGGTGAACAAGCTGGCTGCCAGAGCTAAAAATAGAAAACCTTTAAACGACTTCTTCTCCTTAACCAGTGGATGGATTTTGAAATTACTTGACAGGAATGTTCCTTGGGTGACCCTCCACCAAAATTGCTCAAACTATGCTGCTCTGGTGAACAAAACCTTTAAACAACTTCTTCTCCTTAACCAGTGGATTGATTATGAAATAATTTGACAGGAATGAGGTTTGAGGTTTTTAGCTGTGGTGGCCATCATGCTCATTTAAGCAAAATATTTTTAGCAATTTTGTTAGAGGGTCACTCATGGAACATTCCTATAAAATTGCTTCCTTTTAGAGAAAGATGTCTTTTGAAAGTTTTGGCCCCCACCCACCTTGGCTGCAAGGTGCTTCTACAGGAGTATTGGTAAACCACTTTGAAGGTTTTAGCCTGTCTTGGCAAAGTGGTGCAAGTGGAACCATCAATACATTTAAACCCCATTGGTTTCATTGGGCAGCAGGGCTTGAGATGTCATTTCATCAAAAATGACTTCTACTTCTCAAAATGACTTCTACTCCTAAACAGGCAGACTGATTTTGAATTAATTTCACAGAAATGGTCTTTGGGTCCAACCAAAATTGCTCAAACCCTCCACTCCACCATATATTACCCACAATTCCGTTTGTACAATAGGATCAGGTGAGCGATCCAGGGCCATCATGGCCCTCTTGTTTAAACTATTGCAGCCTTTGATCTGAAAATTAGTAGATGCAGTAAGCTAAATGGGTGGATGAATCTACATGAGTAGTCAAGGTCATTCTTTGACCATGTTCAAGGTCATTCAGTTATTGAGAATTAAAACTTATTTTTCTCAGAAACCACATAGCCATTTGTAATGAAATTTCATATGAAAGTTTTCAAGAACAAGGAACTGACAATTTATCAATTTGAATTTGGTCACATGACCAATATGGCCGTCATGTCCATATAAGGTAAAAACCCTTCAGAAATCTTCTTCTCTGGAACCAGTGGGCCGATAATCATATAACTTGGTATGTGGCATTGGGAACTTGAGCCCATGATGATGACTCCTGAATGACCCTTACCTATTTTAGGCCAAGGTCAAAGTTATAAAATTGCTTCCTTTTAGAGAAAGATGTCTTTTGAAAGTTTTGGCCCCCACCCACCTTGGCTGCAAGGTGCTTCTACAGGAGTATTGGTAAACCACTTTGAAGGTTTTAGCCTGTCTTGGCAAAGTGGTGCAAGTGGAACCATCAATACATTTAAACCCCATTGGTTTCATTGGGCAGCAGGGCTTGAGATGTCATTTCATCAAAAATGACTTCTACTTCTCAAAATGACTTCTACTCCTAAACAGGCAGACTGATTTTGAATTAATTTCACAGAAATGGTCTTTGGGTCCAACCAAAATTGCTCAAACCCTCCACTCCACCATATATTACCCACAATTCCGTTTGTACAATAGGATCAGGTGAGCGATCCAGGGCCATCATGGCCCTCTTGTTTAAACTATTGCAGCCTTTGATCTGAAAATTAGTAGATGCAGTAAGCTAAATGGGTGGATGAATCTACATGAGTAGTCAAGGTCATTCTTTGACCATGTTCAAGGTCATTCAGTTATTGAGAATTAAAACTTATTTTTCTCAGAAACCACATAGCCATTTGTAATGAAATTTCATATGAAAGTTTTCAAGAACAAGGAACTGACAATTTATCAATTTGAATTTGGTCACATGACCAATATGGCCGTCATGTCCATATAAGGTAAAAACCCTTCAGAAATCTTCTTCTCTGGAACCAGTGGGCCGATAATCATATAACTTGGTATGTGGCATTGGGAACTTGAGCCCATGATGATGACTCCTGAATGACCCTTACCTATTTTAGGCCAAGGTCAAAGTTTTTCGCATAGACTTTTGGATGGGGAAAAAGTCAAAACTGTGTCTTTTTTGAAAATATTGCACCTGGTGATCTGAAAATCGGTAGATACAGTAAGCTAAATTAATGGATGAAATGACATGAGTATTCAAGGTCAAAGTCATTCTTTGATCTTGATTCAAGGTCATCCAGATATGAGAATTAAAACATATTTTTCTCAGAAACCACTGAGCCATTTGTACAAAAATTTCATATGCAGCATTGGGGGCTCGGGCTCATCACATATTATTCAAATGCTGACTTTCTGATACCTATTTTATGCCAAGGTCAAATTTGGTCACATAGATTTTGGGATGGGAAAAAGGTCAAAACCATGTTTTTTTTTTTAAACTATTGCAGTCTCTGATCTGAAAATTGATAAATGCAGTTAGCTAAATGAGTGGATGAAACAACATGCGTATTCAAGGTCAAGGTCATTCCTTGACCTTGGCCTAAGGCCTTTCAGATATGAAGATTAAAATTTATTTTTAACCAGAACCTCTGTGCTGTTTGTGACCAAATTTTATACTAAGCTCATAGAAACAAGTAAATGAAGATTTAAATACGTGCGTTTGCTCAAATGACCAAAATGACCTTCATGTCCATATAAGGTAAAAACACTTCAGAAATCGTTTACTCCAGAACCAGTGGGCCGATTTTCATTATTGGTATGTAGCATTTGGGATTTGGGATTTGGGCCCACTATAGTTTCTTCAAATGATGACCCCTGGATGGCCATAACCTGTTTTACGCAAAGGTCAAATTTGGTTGCCTATACATTTGTATTGGAGAAAGTAAAAAAAATGTGTATTTTTTGGAAACTATTGCAACCTGTGATCTGAAAATTGGTAGATGCAATAAGCTAAATGAGTGGATAGAACTAAGGTCAATATTATTCTCTGATGTTGTCCCAAGGTCATTCAGATGAAATTAAAATTTATTTTTCATAGAAACCACTACTCCATTTGTAGCCAAATTTCACTTGAAAACTTATAGGAACAAACAAATGAAAATTTATTTATATGAATTTGGTCACATTACTAAAATGGCTGCCATGTCGATATACATGTATACCCTTCGGGTTTTTTTCTTCGAACCAATGGGCCCATTATCAAGTCACAAGACCGAGATTAATACTTGGTAAAAACCCTATAAAATCGTCTTCTCAGAAATGAAATGGCTCCATAAGCTCTCAGCACTCAGGTGAGCGGCTCAGGACCAATGGTCCTCTGGTTTACATGAATTATTGTAACAGTGATTGCTTAAATTTTCTGTGTGGCCCCCGCCCATTGGGGCTTGAAAAAATAAATTGGCTGCATGATGCTTCCACGCAGAGCTGAATCTGACCACACACAATTACTGGTAAACGGCTTAGAGGATCTAAGCCTGCCCAGGCAAAGCGATGAGAGACGGACCGTACATGTTTAGAAACCCTATTGGTTTCATTTGGCGACAGGGCTTGAGATGTCATTTCATCTCAATGTCGGGTAAAAGTCCCACAAAAGTGAAATCAATGTCTCCAAAATGACCTATATAGTGTTGACAGGGACGTTAAACATCAAATCAAACAAACAAATTTCTCTTTTTTCATGCAAGGGCAGAATGTGAACAAATACTGAATACTTCTTATACTATCCTATTTACCCTTAGTGTTCTGACGCCGCAGCACCTTACCCAACTGGTTCTTACTTTATTTACCGGCCCAGATAGTGTTAGAGTGTCCGCTCCGGGGAAAGGGAGGTCACGGGTTGGATCCCGGGCCGCGACATACCAAAGTCGTTAAAAATGGTACTAGCTGCTCCTCGCTTGGCACTCAGATTTACGGGGTAGAGCTAGGACTGGTCAACCCGGTGTCAGGATAATGTGACTGGTCGACCCAGTGTCAGGATGATGTGACTGGGTGTGGTATCATGTAATGTGTCTGGGGCATGTTACTTCAGTGAGGCAGTACTATAAAAGTGAGCACTGAGCTCCCTGTCGCAACCAGACACCATTGTGATATGACTGAAAAATTGTTGAAAGCGCCGTTAAACCCGAATTCACACACACACACTTACTTTATTTAGCCTAAGTATTCAGACATCTATACTCATTACCATACTTACTCTAACATTTGAATTAGTACTATTCAATGCCTGACTTTGATCCTAAAAATATCTGGATGAGTGGCAAACAGTGTAGACCCTGATGAGACGCCGCTTTCTGCGGCGTCTCATCTGGGTCTACACTGTTTGCTCAGCCGTGTCTGTCCTAACACATAAAGAAAATACGGTACAATATTTTACCAGATATTGTGTCCAAATATAGCAGGATGAGCATCAAATAGTGTACAGCCTAATGAGATGCCGTGTTCTGTGGTGTCTTGTCTCAGTCTACACTGTTTGCTTGAGCCTGTCTGTCTGTCTGTCTGTTCGAATAAATATGGTAAACACAGTACACCACAACCTCATTATAACACTGTTCATTATAACATTGTTATGGATATAACAAGGTCTCAAGTTGGATCCCAAAAATGTATAGATTATATAGAAAAATGACCATAAATGGCCATTTTTCTACACAATCTATACATTTTTGTTTGGATATAACACAGTTGTTTAACTAACACGTTTTTATGCTTTGGACCCCATTAGTAGTGTTATAAAGAGGTTGTGGTGTACATTTAATTGATAACGCCCCCACCCATCGGGGCTTGAAGAAATATATGGGCTGCATAATGCTTCCATGCAGAGCTGAAACCGACCCGCACAAGAGTACTGGTAAACCGCTTAGAGGATGTAAGCCTACCCAGGCAAAGCAGTGCGAGTCAGACTGTCCGCGCTTATAAACCTATTGGTTTTATTGGTCGGCAGGGCTTGAGATGTCATTAAATAACTTATCCTGATTTTTATTTCCGTTTTCCAGCAGGGTGATATAATAGACGACACAGAAATTCCTGATGGGGACACAGTAAGACAGAGAAAAGTACACACTGCCGATGACTCTGAAAAGAAGGATGAGAAGTCTACTGAGGATATCAAAGATACCGGATCTTCAGAGAAGAACGAGGAGTCGGACAAGAAGAAAGATTGACACTAACATTCCATTATACATAATATTTATTTTTATTTAATAGTTTAAGGGGAATGGCTACACTAGGGGAGGTTAATCTTTCAAAAAAAAATTATGTCCCCAGTATCGATAGCTACTTTAAAGGTAAAACTATCATTGGTCATAACTTTTGAACCATTTGAGACAAAGCCTTCATATTTAGCATGTAGGTTCCTTGTGATAAGGGCGTCTGGCTCAAACAAAAAATTTTGGCCTGTGACCTTGACGTGTGACCTACTCTAAAGAAAAAAATGACCTTGGCCCAGGGACATGTTTGTGTTTCACAAACACGTCTTGTTTATTTTTGTCATGTTTTCACCTTTATTGGCCCTTATCAGAAGGTATCTGCCATGGGTTCGATACCTCCCAGGTCGGCAACATTCTTTAGCAGAGATTGATCATGAAATCTTTTCTTGGGTCAGTCTAGGGTCATTCTCTCCCGCCAGTTCAAGAAGGGCAGTTGTCAGTTTCTGACAAAATAATGTTCACTGTACTGGTTAACTGCTGATGAATAAGCCTGACAAGGCAGGAAAAGTATGATTTGGTAGACTAGCCTGCTCAATATGACCTAAATATTGTTGACTTGGCCATTAAACTCCAAAGCAAAAAAAAAAGTAGGGGAAAGAATTTGAAAAAAAAAAAAAACATGTAGGGATCTGCTCTTAAGGGAGCAAATTCTTTTCATTAAGTGTAGATCCCTTTTTTGGAGGGGCTCAGATTTGAGGGAAGCAAATGATTCACAAAAGTTGTCTCCCTTGTTTGGTGTATCCATTTCCCTTAATGTCATCATAACCATCACAGAACATATAAATCTTTTACACCACACATATATTTTAATCATCATCCATGTTTTAAACATGTCACACCAGAAAATGTTCTAATCTTCTCCTGCCATTAGTGTATAGTTCTTAGCTTCTCATGTCATAGAGATTTTGTTTGATTTTGTTTGATTTGAGGTTTAACGTCCCCGTCAACACTGTAAAGGTCATTTTGGAGACGTTGCTTCCAATTTTGTGGGACTTTTACCCGACATTGAGATGAAATGACATCTCAAGCCCTGTCGCCCAATGAAACCAATAGGGTTTATTAGCATGGACGGTCCGCCTCGCACCGCGGTTCCTGGACAGGCTTAGATCCTCTAAACGGTTTACCAGTACTAGTGTGCGGGCCGGATTCAGCTCTGCGTGGAAGCATCATGCAGCCCATATATTTCTTAAAGCCCCTATAGGCGGGGGCGGTTGTCATAGAGATATAGTATCATATAGGGTATTACTGAATAATTTTCAGGTGAAAAACTATGTCATAGTTCTGGATTATGAGGAGTGATGGGGATCATAAAGGGGTAGTTTTCTTTATTTGTTGTAAATAGATGGGCTGCATGCTGCTTCCGTGCAGAGCTGAAACTGACAGCACACGACCACTGGTATACCACTTAGTGGATCAAAACCAGGAAAATTGGTGTGGGTCGGACCGTGCATGCTTATAAACCTATTGGTTTCATTGGGCGACAGGGCTTGAGATGTCATTTCATCTAGATGTCGGGTAAAAGTCCTACAAAATTGGGAGCAGCATCCCCAAAATGACCTATAGTGTTGACGGGGAAGGGGACTAAAATCAGAATCTGTTGCTATATAATAAATACAGTTAAAAGAAGCCTATGTGGTGTAGTGGTTATGCTACTCACCTTGTAAACCAGGGGTCACAGGATTGATCCCTGAATTCTCGAGACTTTTGGATGAGTCTTTAAACTGAGGTCCCGTCTCTGTATAACCTTAGCTGTTGGTGAGACGTAAAACTAAAACACTCAAACTCCATAAAAACCTATGTTGTGGGTATTCATTAGAACTGCCTCGGCAACTCCATAAAAACCTATGTTGTGGGTATTCATTAGAACTGCCTCGGCAACTCCATAAAAACCTATGTTGTGGGTATTCATTAGAACCGCCTCGCTGAGGCGGTTCTAATGAATACCCACAACATAGGTTAATATGGAGAAATTAGGAAAGCTATCCTTCAACTCTCGCAAAATGCCCACCTTATCTGTTGCTAAGTTAAAAAACATTCAGTTAAATTGAAAAAAAAGAAACAAATAATCCTAAGCACTCCTCCTTATTGAGTGCTTTGATCATGAGCATGTAACTTTTGTCTCATTTGAACAGATCAAACAGCTTACATTTTTGTTTTCTTTGTTTAGTTTGATGTTTAACATCCCCATCAACACTGTAAAGGTCATTTTGGAGACGTTGCTTCAAATTTTGTGGGACTTTTACGACATTGGCGCCCAATGAAACCAAAAGGGTTTTTAAGCATGGGCCGACTTGCACCGCTTCCTGGGCAGGCTTAGATCCTCTAAATGGTTTACCAGTACTCATCTGCGGTCGGATTCAGCTCTGTGTGGAAGCACCATGCAGCCCATCTATGTCTTCAAGCCCCGATTGGCGGGGGCCGAACTTTCATTTTTGTACTCGCACTTTTTTTTTTTCGTGAAGACCGGATTTGGGTCAAATTCAATCCTTCCCATGACAAATCCACTTTATAATTCAGTATTCAGCATTTACTTCCTTCAGCCACTGCATTTCTGTCGGATGTGGGTCTGAGTGGTGATCAGTTGGCAGGTTCAATTCCAGCAGCGCCAACAGTCTGTTTCAGAGATTTATAGTGAAATGTTTTCTAAAGTCATACTCTCCCTTCTGCTGATTCAAGAAGGACAGGTGTCAGTGGCAAGAGAATGTTTACTGTACTGGTTAACAGCTTATGTATCAGATTGTTCAAGAAAAGTGTTGTAAATTGACGAGCTTGATATGACCTTGATAAACTTGACTGGGCCTTTTAAGTCCAAACAAACCTTTTACAGTAGAACTTTGATGGCTCGAACACCGTTGGCTTCGTTTCTCATGGCAGAGTCGAACCCGTTTTTAAGTCCCTAGGGAATCCTTCTACATAAGACGTAGTGTGGGATAATTAAGGAGATTTTCGACTTTTACCTTGCAAGTGTATGCTGTGTGTACTCATTAGAATCGCCTTGATGAGGCAATTCTAATGAGTACACACAGCATACATTTTTATTAAAGAACACCAAAAAGATGTCCTAAAATTAACCCTGTTGTGCCTCCCAGCAATAACCCTCAGTGACTCAAACTTCCCCTGTCTCGAACAGTTTCATTGTCCCAAGGTGTTTAAGCCACTGAAATTTGACTGTATTTGCCTAGTTCATGGAAAATCTGATATTCCAACATATGGGGCAATATATCTCATGGCCAGCTCACTTGCGATCTTTGTTGTCATGTTTAGCAGAAAACTACATGACCCAAATAGAGTGTATGTGTCTTTAAACAATAAACGCGCATCATGATTAATAAAATTTCATTAATGTTGGGAGTACTGGTTAGAATCACCTTATAGAGGTGATTCTAACAACTACCCACAACATAGGTTTCTGAAGAGATAATAGCAACAAATAAAGTGGGTATCTGATGATAATTGAAGGATAGTTTTTGTCAGTTGTCCAAAAAAACCCATGTTGTGGGTATTCATTAGAACCGCCTCGGTGAGGCGGTTCTAATGAATATCCACAACGTAAGTTTATATGGAGAAATGAGGAAAACTATCCTTCAATTATCACAAAGTATCCACCTTACCTGTTGCTATGTTATCACTCGTTTTCCTTCAATAATTTCCCTTATCTTCGGCTCTGCTTTTTCCAGTGGAAAAAAAAATTGTGAGTATAGATAGCATGGGCCTTTCCAATTCGGTAGTCCTATTTCACCCTTTGTCTAATAATATCCTGGTTGATGCTTCTTTACTGCAAAAAAATGTTATAATCATTGCCTATTACATAAACACCTTATCTTCTTACACAAATGCTCAAAAGTTAGTAATGATGTGGCCAGATATGAATGAGTGCCTGTTCACCTTAACTGTTCTAGCAAGTTCAAAATCTAAAATTTTGGAATATTTGCTGAAAAAATGTGAGCAGCTTTTGCATTTGCAAAAGCTGCTCACATTCTTTCAGCAAAAAAATTAGCATATTAATTTTGCAATATTAAATGATCAAAGTTTTAATGATATGTTAACTAACAATGTCATTAGTTTTGAACAACTGGCCCCAGGTGGCTCTGCTGCAAAATGTATTGTGGGTACTTGTTAGAATCACTTGTTGAGGCAATTCTAATAAGTACCCATATGGTTTCATATGTTGTGGGTACTTACTCGTACAAAAATAGCCTCTAGAAAAACATGTTATGGGTACTTGTTAGATACACTTGATGAGGCAATTCTTATAAGTACCTATATCATATGGTTTCATATGTTGTGTCTACTTGTTGTAATCACCTCGATGAGGAGATTCTGACAAATTCCCACATCAAATAAGTAAATGCAGAAATAAGAAAAATTATCTCCAAAAGTATCCTCTCTTCTCTTCAGCCTGGAAAAATAATAACTGATATATTTCATGGTACACCACAACTCATTATAACATGTTTCATTTTAACATGGTTTTGGATATAAAACCGTTTCAAGATGGATCCCAAAAATGTACAGATTATATAGAAAAGTGACCATATATAATCTATAATTTTTGTTCAGATATAAGATATAAGATCCCAAAAATTTACAGATTATATAGAAAAATGACCATAAATGGTCATTTTTCTATATAATCTGTACATTTTTGTTTGGATATAAGACGGTTGTTTAATTATCACGGTTTCTGCTTTGGACCCCATTAACAGTGTTATAAAGATGTTGTGGTGTAGTACTGTAATAATCTTCAATTCTCCATACATTCTTTTTCATGCTATGTACAAGAGAGAAACAGTGCACATGAATGTGTGCATGTGTACACTTCGGTGTGTGTTGACCGAGTCATAATCAAACCCTTTTAAATCCTACTTTTATTGTAAAGATATAAGAATTTTATTTAAGGTGAATGGAAACACCTGGCAGATTTTGCCACCATTTTTCAAAGGGAGACAACTTTCGGGACTTCCTGTTCACTTTTCTATAAGCCATGTCCTGCTGAAAAAGGGGTCTAGTCTTAAAGGAAAGAATTTGCTGCTCAGGAGCAAATTCTTTCCTTTAAGAGTTGACCCCTATTGACTGAAAGATAAAAACACATTTTGCAGGAGTTGTCTCCCCTGAAGGTGTTCCCATTTCCCTTAAGAAATTTGTTATTGGACCAAAAACATGAATTATACATTTTATTTTATGTTATCATACATTTTTGTTTAATATCTTTTGTTTTATAGAATTTTAAGGTTGAAAATTGTTACTGTAAACCAGTCAATTTGTGTTGCTAGTTTTCATATTTCCCTTTTACACCTTTTTCTCGGCCCCCACCCATCGGGGCTTCAAGAAATATATGGGCTGCATGTCCACGCAGAGCTGAATCCGACCCGCACACGAGTACTGGTAAACCGCTTAGAGGATCTAAGCCTGCCCAGGCAAAGTGGTGTGAGTCTGACCGTCTATGCTTATAAACCCTATTGGTTTCATTGGATGACAGGGCTTGAGATGTCATTTCATCTCAATGTCGGGTAAAAGTCCCACAAAATTGGAAGCAACGTCTCCAAAATGACCTTTACAGTGTTGACGGGGACGTTAAACCTGAAATCAAACAAACAAACACCTTTTTCTGTGTTACAGTCAGTTTCTTCTAAAAATTAGTAAACGAAGGAAGAATCATGCAAAGATGTTAGATAGCTTATCATTAAAACTTTGATGGTTTCATATGGCAATACACTAATTATACCCCCACAAATGAAATTTGGGGGGGGTATATAGGAGTGAGCTTTTCGGTCTGTCGGTCGGTCGGTCGGTCTGTCGGTCGGTCTGTTGACTTGGTTTCCAGACGATAACTCAAAAAGCGCTTCACCGATTTTTATAATTTTTGGTACACTGATGTAACATCATAAAATACAGGTCAAGTTCGATTTCCACTACAATTCGTCAATTTTTAGCTCACCAGAGGGGAGCTTATAGGATAGGCAGTTGTCCGTCGTCGTCGTCGTCGTCGTCGTCGTTGTCGTTGTCGTCGTCGTCGTCTGACGTCAACACTTTCAAACATCTTCTTCTCTGAAGCCACTGGACCGATTCAGCCCAAATTTTATCTGTAGCATCCTTGGGCAGGGGGATTGAAAGTTTGTGTTTTTTATGAAAATCGGCCCATTAGTTTGGTTGCTATGGCAACTTAGAGTTTCCATAGACTTATAATGGGGAAAATTGAAAAATGGCATTTACTGCCAAGTCATTGCAGATATTTGGACAAAACTTTTATAGAAATGTTTCTTGAGTAAAATTCTTTCAGCCATATGCTTTTATGCCAACCTGAGGGTCCCCCAGGTTGTGCCGGGGCCATGCCCCACCCCCTCCACTTCATAAAAGGCCATATATCTCAGAAACCATTCAGATCCCGACCCCTAAACCATATATATTCTTGTTCCTATTGATAAGACGCATTTAGTAACATCAACCTTGGGGTCCTCAGGGATGCGCCGAGGTCATGCCCCACCCCCTCCACTTAATAAAAGGCCCAATATCTCGGAAACCATTCAGATCCCCACCCCTAAACCATATATATTCTTGTTCCTTATGATAAGACCCATTCGGTGACATCAACCTGGGAGTCCCCTGGATGCGCCGGGGCCATGCCCCACCCCCTCCATTTCATAAAAGGCCCAATATCTCGTAAACCTTACAGATCCCCGCCCCTAAACCATATATATGCGTGCTTCTTATGATAAGACACATTCATTGACACCAACCTGGGGGTCCTCAGAGATGCGCTGGGGCCTTGCCCCACCCCTCTACTTCACAAAAGGCCATATATCTCAGAAACTGTTCAGATCCCCACCCCTAAACCATATATATTCTTGTTCCTATTGATAAGACGCATTCAGTAACACCAACCTGGGGGTCGTCAGGAATGCGCACAGGTCAGGCCCCACCCCCTCAACTTTATAAAAGGCCCAATATCTCGGAAACCATTCAGATTCCCACCCCTAAACCATATATATTCTTGTTCCTTTTGATAAGACCCATTCAGTGACATCAACCTGGGAGTCCCCTGGATGCACCGGGGCCATGCCCCACCCCCTCCATTTGATAAAAGGCCCAATATCTCGGAAACCTTACAGATCCCCGCCCATAAACCATATATATGCTTGCTTCTTATGATAAGACACATTCATTGACACCAACCTGGGGGTCCTCAAAGACGCGCTGGGGCCTTGCCCCACCCCTCCACTTCAAAAAAGGCCATATATTTCAGAAACTGTTCAGATCCCCACCCCTAAACCATATATATTCTTGTTCATTATGATAAGACGCATTCAGTAACACCAACCTGGGGGTTCCCAGGGATATGCTGGGGCCATGCCCCACCCCCTCCATTTCATAATATCACAATATCTCGGAAACCCTACAGATGGCCACCCCTTAACCATATATAGTCTTGTTCCTTATGATAAGACACATTCATTGACACCAACCTGGGAGTCTCCCTGGGCCTTGCCCCACCCCTCCACTTCACATAAGGCCTTATATCTCATAGAATGTTCTTAGCCCCACCCTAAACCATATATATTCATCTTTCTTATGATAAGACGCATTCAGTGATACCAGCTTGGGAGTCCCCGGGGCACGCCCAGGCCATGCCACACCGCTTTACTTCATTAAAAGCCATATATATCAGAAATAGTTCAGATCCCCACCCCTAAACCATAAACTTGTTCCTTATGATAAGACTCGTTCAATCATACCAACCTGGAGGTCTCTTTGTGCTGAGGCAATGTGCCCCGCCCTTCCATTTCATAAAAGGCTTTATATTTCAGAAACCATTCAAATACCCACCCCATAATCATATATGTCCTTTTTCCTTATTATTAGCACACCTACTGTAGCGGGGTCCGCAGGGGCCATTCCTATTTCATAAAAGGGCCTCAAATCCCTGAAACCGGTCAGATTCCCAGCACTGAACCATATATATACTTGGTCCTTATGATAAGACACATTTAGGGACAACAGTTTGGGCTTTCCTGGGATCAACAGGGCATGCCCCAACCCCTCAACTGTTAAAGAGGCCTTACAGATCCCCACTGCTAAACCATATATAATTTTGTTTCTTATGATAAGACGCATTTAGTGATACCAACCAGGGCTCCATTGGGTCCATGCCCCACCCCCTCTACTTCATAAAAGGCCTAACTTTTCAGATGCTGAGTCCACATGGGTGCTCATTTGGACATGGGGGTTCATTTGGTGGATTAAAATGATATCATGTTAAAATACATGGCTGCCATTGGGCAGGATGGGCAGTGCCCACCTGAGCTCTGGTGAGCATAGTGGCCCATGGGCCTCTTGTTGACATAGTTATGGCCCCTTTCAAGTGAAAAAATTGCAAAATGGCGCTGATGTACCATCAAGGCAGTTTTTGTGGGGGTATTCATCACCTTTAGTGATAGCTCTAGTTTTTTTTGGCTGAAAAAAAAGTGAGTAGCTTTTTGCATTTGTATTTGTCAAAGCCTCGATATCGTTAAGCTCGTTAGTGGTCATATTGTTAACTAGTCTAGCAAGTTCAGTATCTAAAATTTTGTTGTTTTTTTTTTTGCTAAAAAAAGTGAGCGGCTTTTGCATTTGCTAAACCTGCGCACATTTTTTTCAGCAAAAATTTTAGCATATTTGCCATAATAAATGACCAAAGTTTTAACGATATGTTAACTAACGATGTCATTAGTTTTGAACAACTGGCCCTGATCTTTATGTTGCTATGTGAGTACTGGAAAGTCATTACGATAACACATCCTTGAGGCATATTGAATCTTTTCATATCTCAAAATGGACATATTTCTGATGAAAATTTGTGGTAATTTTCTTATTTTTACTGCAAATTTAGGTTGTGGGTGCTCTTTAGTACTTCCTCAATATTGAGGCGTTTCTAACCAGTACCCACAACCTATGTCTTGGAGTAGAAATAAGAAAAATAATGTATACCCCTGTGAATCCCAATTTCCTCTATATAAAGTGGGGTTCAGGGGCCAATTGTTCAAAGCATCGTTAGCTTAACAAGCTCGTTAGTGGTCATAATGTTAACTGTTCTAGCAAGTACAATAACGAAAATTTTGGTATTTTTGCTGGAAAAATGTGAGCAGCTTTTCAGCAAAAATATTAGCATATTTGCCATATTAAATTATCAAAGATTTAACGATACGTTAACTAACGACGTCGTTAGTTTTGAACAACTGGCCCCAGGTGTTGTTCATGTCACAGACCTGTTCACGTGATGATACATGTATCTCTTAGTTTCTAAATATTTTATTATATTTTTATTTTTCATCTTTAAATCATAAAGTCATTCAGTAAGCTGAAGATTTTTACCACAGGTTTCCATGTTCAATGTACTTTGTATATAGATAACATAGTTACTTTTAAATACGAAATTTTACTGTGGCAGTCTTAGTTTTTACCCTTCAAGCAAGACAGAAAACTCATGAGCAAACAACATTCTTTTTTTTTATGCCCCCGCCATTCGAAGAATGGTGGAAGGGCATATAGCGTTGCCCCCGTCCGTCCATTAGTTTGTCCATCCGTCTGTCCGTCTGAAACTTAAACGCAGTTAATAACTTCCTTATTTCTGGATGGATTTTGAAATTACTTCGTAGAAATGTTAACCATCATGAGACGATGTGTCACGTGCAAGACCCAGGTCCGTACCTCCAAGGCCAAGGTCATACTTAGAGGTTAATGGTAAAAAAAAAGGGTCCGAAACTTAAATACAGTCAATAATTTTCTTATTTCTGGATGGATTTTGAAATCACTTGGCAGAAATGTTGGCCATCATGGGACAATCTGCCTCGCACAAAACCAAGGTCATTACCTCCAAGGTTAAGGTCATACTTAGAGGTCAAATGTGAAAAAAGGGTCCAAAACTTAAAAACCGTCAATTATTTTCTATGGATCAAAACGAACATAGAATATTTTCAGGTGGGGGGCATCCGTGTCCTATGGACACATTTCTAGTTCTTAAAAGAGAAAAAGGGCAGATGATTCACATTAAATGTTAGTCCCTATTTTTTATGTGAATTCCAAGTATCTGTCCTAGTTTTATTTTCATGAAAAAATTGTCTGTCCAGAATTACACCACAACCTCTTTATAACACGGTTATATTATAAGATTGTTTTGAACATGACATGAACATGGATCCCAAAAATGTATAGATGACCATGAATGGGCCCCGTCAAGCGATTTTGGTACTTATCGCCTGTGCGAGCAGCGAAGGTTCAGGCGAGCCTGCGCATCCGCGCAGTCTCGCCAGAACCTTCGCTGCTCGCTCATACAAGCAGTGAATCAAGAGGAACCTTCAGACAGAAAGCGATATCCCTGGCCCCTCTAAATGGCTGGGCATGCGCAGTTAAAATTTGTCACGACGGAATGCTCGAAGACACAAATTCGCTTGGCGGGGCTCATATGTTTGTTTTTCTGTATAATCTGTACAAGTACATGAAGAGTTAATTAACCCTTATCTTGCTGAATATTCATTTAAGCCACACCCATTTCTCTCTATCAACCAATCAAATTACTTGATGTTATTTATTGCTACAAATTCATAAACTGAATACCAAACAGTGTAGATCCTGATCAGATGGCCTCTTCAGAAGCCATCTGATCTGGATCTACACTGTTTGCAAAGATAGGGGTTGTCGTGAACAGCAAGATAAGGGTTTATATTTGAATACCATGATGACCCTAAATATTGGGACAAATAAACCTAAGCAAACAGTGCAGACCCAGATCAGACTGCTCCTAAAGGAGCAGTTTGATCAGGGTCTACACTGTTTCCCATCTGGACTTACTGCTGGATCATGGAACAAATCTGTTAAATTTTATGAGAACTACAGCAAGTCTTTAAGATGCCGAACTTTTAGGATTTTACGGTATCATAAACTGGTATTTTTGGCATATTCATATACTGTAACTACAAGGCAACATCTTTGTAACACTGTTCATTATAACTTATAACAAGGTTTTGGATAGAACACAGTTTAACCCTTATCTTGCTGAATATTCATTTAAGCCACACCCATTTCTGTCTATCAACCAATCAAATTACTTGATGTAATTTATTGCTACAAATTCATAAACTGAATGCCAAACAGTGTAGATCCTGATCAGATGGATTCTGAAGAAGCCATCTGATCAGGATCTACAGTGTTTGCAAAGATAGGGGATGTGGTGAACAGCAAGATAAGGGTTAAAATGTAAAGATTATATAGAAAAATGACCATATCCATACTTGTTTGGCTATATCATGGTTGTTTAACTTAGATTTGGTTCCCAATAGTAGTATTATGAAGAGGTGTGCTCATTCAATTCCCTTTTTATGCCCCCAACTTTGAAAAAGTTGGAGGGGCATATTGCTTCTGGTTCGTTCGTCTGTTCGTCCGTTCCTCCGTCCGTTACGCTTTTGATGCATAGTATATCTTTAGAACCGTGTATGCTAGGGTTTTGAAATTTCATTAAGGATTCCTATCCTCATGGAAAATTAGCTGACGCGTATTTTTTTTCTTGTCCGGATTATGCCCCCTTCAAGAGTTATTGCCCTTTGAAATTTTTTAATAAAATCTTGTCAGCAAGATATCTCGAAAACTATTGGAGCTAGAGCCTTGAAAGTTGGTGATTATATTGGTGGTGATGAGTAGATGAACTGATTAACTTTTGACAAAATTCCGAAAAATACTTTGTGAGTTATGGCCCTTTGTCATTTTGGTAATTTGTGCCCATTGTAATGTATGCTAAAAGTGATGCATAGCATAACTTTAGAACCGTGTATTCTAGGGTTTTGAAATTTCATATATGGATTCCTCATGGAAAATTAGCTGACGCGTATTTTTTTTCTTGTCTGGATTATGCCCCTTTTAAGAGTTATTGCCCTTTGAAATTTTTTTAATAAAATCTTGTCAGCAAGATATCTCAAAAACTATTGGAGCTAGAGCCTTGAAAGTTGTTGAATAGATTGGTGGTGATGAGTAGATGAACTGATTAACTTTTGACAAAATTCCGAAAAATACTTTGTGAGTTATGGCCCTTTGTCATTTTGGTAATTTGTGCCCATTGTAATGTATGCTAAAAGTGATGCATAGCATAACTTTAGAACCGTGTATTCTAGGGTTTTGAAATTTCATATCTGGATTCCTCATGGAAAATTAGCTGACACATATTTTTTTTCTTGTCCGGATTATGCCCCTTTTAAGAGTTATTGCCCTTTGAAATTTTTTTAATAAAATTTTGTCAGCAAGATATCTCAAAACTATTGGAGCTAGATCCTTGAAAGTTGGTGAATATATTGGTTGTGATGAGTAGATGAACTGATTAACTTTTGACAAAATTCCGAAAAATACTTTGTGAGTTATGGACCTTTGTCATTTTGGTAATTTGTGAAAAACTTTGTCATCGTTCTAGCGCCTACATTTCTTCACCAATTTCAATATAACTTCACACAAATGTTCCTTATAAAAAAATCTCGAGCGAGTTTGACTTTCAAGGTCATGACCTCAAGGTCAAGGTCACTGTGGCTATTTTTAGAAAAACTTTGTCATCGCTCTAGCGCCTACATTTCTTCACCAATTTCAATATAACTTCACACAAATGTTCCTTATAAAAAATCTTGAGTGAGTTCGACTTCAAGGTCATGACCTCAAGGTCAAGGTCACTGTGGCTATTTTTAGAAAAACTTTGTCATCGCTCTAGCGCCTACATTTCTTCACCAATTTCAATATAACTTCACACAAATGTTTCTTATGACAATATCTCAGCGAGTTCAACTTTCAAGGTCATGACCTCAAGGTCAAGGTCACTGTGGCTATTTTAAGAAAAACTTTGTCATCACTCTAGCGCCTACATTTCTTCACTGATTTCAATATAACTTCACACAAATGTGCCTTATGACAATATCTTGAGCGAGGTCGACTTTCAAGGTCATGACCTCAAGGTCAAGGTCACTGTGGCTATTTTTAGAAAAACTTTGTCATTGCTCTAGCGCCTACATTTCTCCACTGATTTCAATATAACTTCACACAAATGTTCCTTATGACAATATCTCGAGTGTGTTCGACTTTCAGGGTCATGACCTCAAGGTCAAGGTCACTGTAGCTATTTTTAGAAAAATTTTGTCATCGCTCTAGCGCCTACATTTCTGAACCGATTTCAATATAACTTCACACAAATGTTCCTTATGACAATATCTCTAGCGAGTTCCACTTTCAAGGTCAAGGTCACTGTGGCTATTTTTAGAAAAACTTTGCCAATGCTCTAGCGCTTACATTTCTTCACCAATTTCAATATAACTTCACACAAATGTTCCTTATGACAATATCTCAAGCCATTTCAACTTTCACGGTCAAGGTCACAATGGCTATTTTTAGAAAAACTTTGTCATTGCTCCAGCGCTTACAATCGTCACCGATTTTAATATAACTTCACACAAATGATCCTTATGACAATACCTCGAAAGAGTTTGACTTTCAATGTCAAGGTCACTGTGGCTATTTTTAGAAAAACTTTTTCATTGCTCTAGTGCTTACATTTTTTCACCAATTTCAAAATCGATTCACACAAATGTTCTTTATGACAATATCTGTAGAGAGTTGCACTTTCAAGGTCAAGGTCACTGTGGCTATTTTTAGAAAAACTTTGTCAGTGCTCTAGCGCTTACATTTCTTCACCAATTTCAATATAACTTCACACAAATGTTCCTTAAGACAATATCTCGAGCGATTTCGACTTGCAAGGTCAAGGTCACTGTGGCTATTTTTAGGAAAACTTTGTCATCGCCCTAGCGAGTACATTTCTTCACTGATTTCAATATAACTTCACACAAATGTTCCTTATGACAATACCTCGAGTGAGTTTGACTTTCAAGGTCAAGGTCACTGTGGCTATTTTTAGAAAAACTTTGACATGGCTCTAGCGCTTACATTTCTTCACCGATTTCGGTATAACTTCACACAAATGTTCCTTATGACAATATCTCGAACTATTTCGACTTTCAAGGTCAAGGCAACTGTGGCTATTTTTAGAAAATCTTTGTCATCGCTCTAGTGCCTACATTTATTGATGGATGTTAATAGAACTTCACACAAATGTTTCTTATGGTAATATCTTGAGTTGCTTTGACTTTCATGGTCATGACCCCAAGGTCAAGGTCACTATGGCTATTTTTAGATAAACTTTGTCATTGCTCTACCGCCTACATTTATGATTTTAATCTAACTTCACACAAAAGATGCTTATGATAATATCTTGAGCAAGATCTACTTCGCGGCCATGGCCTCAAGTCAAGGTCCCTATGACTATTTTTAGAGAAATATTGTCATCACTCTAGAACCTACATTTATGGATGGATTTTTAAACAAACTTTACACAAATGTTGCATATGATAATATCTCAAGCAAGTTGGACTTTTGCCAGTTCAGTGTTTTCCACACACGAAGTTGTCTTGTGCGAGGGGATTTGTATTGCATGCGATGCCTTGTTTTTTTTAATAAAATCTTGTCAGCAAGTCCATATCTTGAGAACTATTAGAGCTTCATTAATCATTCTTGGTACAAACTTGCATCCAGGCATTGCAACTTCAACGCAAGCATCCATATATGACCTTGACCTATATTTCATGGTTCACTGTCTTCGTGAATTATTGCGACCACCCTGACTTTCACCATTTCTCGAAAACTATTAAAGCTTTTTAAATTATAATTGGTACAAACTTGCATCTAGGAATTGCAACTGCAATGCAAGCATCCATATTTGACTTTTACCCATATTTCATGGTTCACTGACTTTGTGAATTATTGTGACCACCATGACTTTCTATCTAATGTAAGAGTCCATTTCTCACTTGCATTTAGGAATTGAAACTTCAATGCAAGTATCCATTTCTGACCTTGACCTACATTTTATGGTTCACTGGCTTTGTAAAATAGTGTGACAACCCTAACTTTCACCCTGATGTAAGAGTCTGTTTTTAAGAGTTTCATTGATGATACTTGGTACATGCTTAATTGCAACTAGGAGTGAAATTTTTATGCAGGCATCCATGTTTGACCTTGACCTAGATTTCATGGTTTGGGGACTTTGCGCCCCCACAGGCGTGACATAGCCTTCGGGGGAATTCTTGTTGTATGTTTTTGAGTATTTAACAATATTTGTTGACTATTTTGCCATCTAAGGACAAGCAAAGGTTGGGGGCATTGTGTTTTACAAACACCATTTCTAGTTCATGTTTTTCTTTCATGCAAGTTGTAACCATGAATTGAAATTAAAGATAAACCTCCAGAATGCATGCCATTTTAATTAAATTTTGTTTATGAATAGCCAAGGGTAAATTGACATGATGTATAGTTCGAACAATTTGACATGAGACTGACCTTTATGCAAGGAATAAATTAGTCGATGTTATCGCCTTATACGTCCGCTTTCTCGTGAATTTTCAGCATCTCGTAAAATGTGACCCATTTACCAACCTCTATGTATTGAATAACAATATCGCCATCTTCGGGAGAGGTTATAAGCCCCCGTGGTGCAGTGGTTACGCTACTCGCCTTGTAAACCAGGGATCGCAGGATCGATCCCGGGCTTCTCCAGACTTTCGGATGAGTCTTTAAACCGCGGTCCCATCTCCGTTTGACCTCAGCTGTTGGTGGGAAGTAAAACTCTATTTCTTATCATGCTGTTCACGACAACCCATATCTTTGGAAACAGTGTAGATCCAGATCAGATGGCTTCTGAAGAAGCCATCTGATCAGGATCTACACTGTTTGACATTCAGTTTATGAATTTGTAGGAATAAATTACATGAAGAAATCTGATTGGTTCAAAGTCAGAAATGGGTGTGGCTTAACTGAATATTCAGCAAGAGAAGGGCTAACACTCACACACTCACTTTTCGGGAGAGGGCGAAGATAAAAACATGCATTCAGTCAGGTGTGAAATTATGGTAATAGCATTCACCAGACTCATGTTTGTTTGTTCGAACTATAGTTCTAACTGGAAAGTGTTGGAAATCCAAAGTAATCAAAATGGCTTATATGTCTGTATCTGGGTGTATTTGTTTTATTTATTTTCATAAAGAGTTTGATTGAGACTTTGTACATAAGGAGATTCATATGTCTGCTTTGTATACAAACTGTAGTTATGCTATGCCTTAACCCATTGTATGCTAGTGGATTCTTCCATTGCTATATGTTGGACAAGTCCATTTGTCATATAAGGGGTGGTAGGCCCATTATTTCATTTTTAGCTCACCTGTCACGTAGTGACGAGGTGACCTTTTGGGATCACTTTTCGTCCTCCGTGCGTGCGTAAACTTTTTCTTCAAACCACATCTCCTCCTAAACCACTGATCAGATTTTGACCAACATTCACAAGAATGATCCTTAGGTAGTCGCCTTTCAAAGTTGTTCAAATGGTTCCGATCCGTTGCACATCTAGGTCACAGGAGCCAAAAATAGATTTTTTCACCAAAAACTTAAAAAATCTTCTTCTCGGAAATCAGAAGGCCCAGGTCTTTGATATTTGGTATGAAGCTTCATCTAGTGGACCCCTATCAAAATTGTTCAAATTATAGTGCTGGTACCAAAAATGCCCCCGCCCTGGGGCCCTTTGGTTTTACAAAGGCTTATATAGGGAAAATCTTTAAAAATCTTCTTCTCTGAAAGCCCAAGGCCCAGGTCTTTGATATTTGGTATGAAGCTTCATCTAATGGACCCCTACCAAGATTGTTCAAATTAAAATGCTGGGGCAAAAAATGCCCCCGCCCTGGGGCCCTTTGGTTTTACATGGGCTTATATAGGGAAAATCTTTAAAAATCTTCTTTTATGAAACCCCAAGGCCCAGATCTTTGATATTTGGTATGAAGTTTCATCCAGTGGACCCCTACCAAGATTGTTCAAATTATAATGCTAGGGCCAAAAATGCCCCCGCCCTGGGGCCCTTTGGTTTTACAAAGGCTTATGTAGGGAAAATCTTTAAAAATCTTCTTCTCTGAAACCCCAAGGCCCCGGCCTTTGATATTTGGTATGAAGCTTCATCTAATGGACCCCTACCAAGATTGACCAAATTATAGTGCTGAGGCAAAAAATGCCCCCGCCCTGGGGCCCTTTGATTTTACATGGGCTTATATAGGGAAATCTTTAAAAATCTTCTTTTATGAAACCGCAAGGCCCAGATCTTTGATATTTGGTATGAAGTTTCATCTAGTGGACCCCTACCAAGATTGTTCAAATTATAATGCTAGGGCCAAAAATGACTCCGCCCTGGGGCCCTTTGGATATAGGGAAAATCTTTAAAAATCTTCTTCTGTGAAACTGCAAGGCCCAGGTCTTTGATATTTGGTATGAAGCTTTTTCTTATGGACTTCTACCAAGATTGTTCAAATTATTGCCCTTGGGCCAAAAATGACCCCACTCCGGGGCCCTTTAGTTTTACAAAGACTTATATAGGGAAAATCTTGAAAGTCTTCTTCTCTGAAACAACAAGGCCAAGGTCTTAAATATTTGGTATGAAGCTTCATCTATTGGACCTCTTCGAAGATTGTCAAATTATAGCCCTGAGACCAAAAATGCTCCCCGCATCGGGGCCCTTTGGTTTTACATAGAATTATATAGGGAAAATCTTTGAAAATCTTCCGAGAAACCACAAGGCCAAGGTCTTTGATATTTGGTGTGAAATTTAATCTAGTGAACCTCTATCAAGATTGTCCAAGTTATAGCCCTGGGGCCAAAAATGCCCCGCCCTGAGACCCTTTGGTTTTACATAGACTTATATAGGGAAATTTTTAAAAGTCTTCTTCTCTGAAACTGCAAGGCCTATGTCTTTGATATTTGGTCTGGAGCTTCACTAGCTAGTGGACCTGTACCAAGATTGTTCAAATTATAGCCCTCGGGGCCACAAATGCTCCCACCCCAGGGGCCCTTTGGTTTTACATAGACTTATGTAGAGATAATCTTAGAAAATCTTCTTCTATGAAACAGCAAGGCCCAGGTCTTTGATATTTGGTGTGAAGCTTCATCTAGTGGACCTCTATCAAGATTGTTTAAATTATAGCCCTGATGCCAAAAATGCCCCTGCCCCGGGGTCATTTGGTTTTACATAGGCATATGTAGGGAATATCTTTAAAAAAAAAAACCTTCTTCTCTGAAACCGCAAGGCCCAGGTCTTTGATATTTGGTGTGTAGCTTCATCTAGTAGACCTTTGCCAAGATTGTTCAAATTATAGCCTTTGTTCATATTTGGTATGAAGCTTCACCTTTTTTGACCTCCCTCAACATTATGCACATTATAGGCCTGGGGTCAATATTGGCCCACTTGTTACTCTATGGATCAGGTGAGCGACCCAGGGCCATCATGGCCCTCTTGTTATTCTATTTTTGATAAAAAATGCTGTTCGCAAATAGTGCAGGCCCTGATCAGATGCCGCGTTCTGGGGCGTCTGATCTGGGCCTGCACTGTTTGCCAAGGTACCCCTTTAGGGGTGTCCCACTTGCAATGGGTTAAGCTTCATGTGAAAAGTGTTGGACAAGTCCATTTGTCATATAAGGGGTGGTAGGCCCATTACTTCATTTTTATTCTATTTTTAACAGAAAATGCTGTTCGCAAATAGTGCAGGCCCTGATCAGACGCCGCGTTCTGCGGTGTCTGATCTGGGCCTGCACTGTTTGCCAAGTTACCCCTTTAGGGGTTTCCCACTTGCAATGGGTTAAGCTTCATGAGAAAAGTAAACTTAGACAACATGAAAACAACGTCATATTGTGTTGACATGCCTGAGTAGTAATATTATGTCAGTCACATCATGGGAAAAACTGTCTTCGCCATTTTGGAACAATGTAGGTGCAGATAATTCTTCACATTCACAGTCTTATCAATACTTTGTCTGATTCTAGAAGGGAAGCTGTCAGTTTCTGGTGAAAGAGTGTGCTTTGTTCTGGTTAATTGTTTGCATATAATAAATGAAAAAGGTTTACTTTGGAAGCAAAAAATACATATTAGAAACAGGCGGGCAGGAGGGCAATCTCTTTTTAACACTGTTGTTGGTTTCCAAATCAGAAACAGTGTCAGTTAAACAAGCAGGTTATATCCAAACAAAAATGTATACATAGAAAAATGACCATTTATGGTCATCTTTCTACATATTCTATAAACCTGCCCAGGGAAGTGTCGTTAGGTAAATTGACCAGCTGGATATGACTAAATAGTGTTGACTGGGCCATTAAACCCCAAAACAAACAAAATTAACACCTTATTGTTCGCTGCTTAATTAGAACAATACCTCTGGTATCTGTTTCTAATATTTTAACCCTTCAACTGCTAATCACCACTAGCAGAGACGGCATTTTTCAAAGTGTATTTCTCATATTTTTCAAAAAAAATAAGGCTTGACATTTCATGTGAATCGTCTGCCTAGCAGACGATTCACATGTAGTGGCAAGACTTATTTACTGTGGAAAATAATTTGGAAAAAAAACAAGATTGTCGTCTACTCCAGGAATGTATGTAGCAATTGAAGGGTTAGGACTGTGTAACCAGGGTTCGCACAGGCTTGAAAAGTACTTGAATATGAAGGGCTGTCTTGAATAGTCCTTGAAAATAAAATTTGTCTTGAAAAGTGCTTGAAAACTGTCCTTAGACCTTGAAAAGTACTTGAATTTGACATTTTCTTTTATTCTTATCAACCTAAATCTCCCTGATAATCAAAAGTAAAGATTCTAGAAGAAAATCAGCAAGTTTTGAGCCATCGCAGGTATGCTAGAACACCGTAATATAAAAGGTAGAATGTGCTTGGTGCCAACAGACTGGATGCGAATGTTTCGTACTTCCATTTTTTGCATGTAGGAAGGACATTGTTGTGCACTGATGGGTGAAAGTGTGTTGTGGTCACATGCAAAGGGAAGGGGTCATTAATATAAGAAACAAGAAAAGTCAAGGAGCAAAAAAGGTCAAAGTCCTTGAAAACTATAAGATTGGTCCTTGGAATGTCCTTGAAATGTCCTTGAAATTCACTTGGCCTTGCCTATATGAACCCTGGTAACTGAGCAGGCCGGTTGGTTAGCAAGCCAGTTTGTGAGCAGTCTGGTTTGTGAGCAGGCCAGTTTGTGTCTCACCTGGTTTCAAATCCCAAAGACAGGTTTTCTCAAGATGCAACACATAAAACCTCCAAACTAACAAACATGATTTTAAGATTTGTTTGCTCAAATTGAGGTTTAAGGCCCCCATCAACACTATTTAGGTCATTTTGGAGATGTTGCTTCCAGTTTTGTGGGACTTTTACCAGACATTGAGATGAAACAACATCTTAAGTCTTGCCGCCCAATAAAACAAAAAGGGTTTATATGCAAAGATGTTCCGACTCCCATTTAGCGGCAGGCTAAAACCTCTAAGCAGTTTACCAGTTCTCAAGTACAGTCGTTTTCAGCTCTGCATGGAAGCACCATGCAGCCTAGTCTATTTCACCAAGCCCCGATGGGCAGGGCCCCATGATTTTGGGATAATTGTTTTATCCAAATTGATATTAACCAATAAAATGCCAATTACGACAGTTGTCGTCTGCTTTGCCTTCTACCGGTTACCTTAAAAGTAATTTTTTGCAAATAGTGTGGACCCAGATCAGACTGCTCCTGTAGGATCTGAGCCCACACTGTTTGCCTGTATGCAAAAATATTTTTAAAAAGTTTGAAAAAAATTCAGCAGACGACATAAGCAGACGACATTTTCAGATGTAGTTTTTCTCACCGTCT
>OY757012.1:101590970-101613316 GCA_963580285.1 Lucinisca nassula
TGATCGAAACAATTTTAAATTATGTTTCAAACGGGTTATCCTCCATTGAAAGTCTGTATCTACTGTGAGCTGAAGTTGGTAATTCTTTCAATGTAGCTTTCACTCTAAGTTGAGAGAGTATAGAATTGATATTCTCAGCTGTCACTGTCTTTTTCTAATGTTAAGCTTTACGCCGTAGTATCAACAATTAACTTTGGAGAGAGAGAGACATACGGAGACGGGACCTCGGTTTAAAGACTCACCCGTATGGGGCGCCATTTTGCTATTTAACCCGTATTTATAGATATCCATAATTATTTATGGATATCCATAATTCGAATTATGGATATCCATAATTCGAATTATGGATATCCATTATTATTTATGGATATCCATAATTATCAATGGATATCCATTATTCGAATTATGGATATCCATAAATCGAATAATGGATATCCATAAATCGAACTGAATTAATGATATCCATAAATCGAATACTGGATATCCATTATTCGATTTATTGATATCCGTAAATCGAATTATGGATATCCATTATTCGGCTGATTTATGGATATCCATAAATCGAATTATGGATATCCATAATTCTCCTCTGCAAATAAATCTAATGAATAATGACTGCTCCCTTTGCAAAAAAAACAACAACAAAAAAATCGACTATTCGCGACAGATTTCCGATTTAGGTGGGTTGGAGGTGGAGGTAATGTAGGGTAGTCTTAGTATATGTGGGAGAGACATGTTTTGTTTGATTTGAGGTTTAACGTCCCGTTCAATACTATTTAGGCCATTTTGGAGACGTTGCTTCCAATTGTGTTGGGCATTAAAGCCTTCATTGAGATTAAATGACATCTCAATCCCGCCGGCCTCGGTAGCTCAGTCGGATGCGCGTCTGACTGGTGATAAGGAGGACGCAGGTTCGATACTTGCCGGGGTCGGAAACATTCTTCCGTGGAGAATGATCATGAAATCTTTTCTACGGTCGTTCTCTCCCTTCGGCTGATTCAAGAAGGGCAGTTGTCGGTCTCTAGCGAAAGAATGTGCACTGCACTTGTTAACTGCGTACGTATAAACCTGCCCAGGAAAAGTGTGGATGGGAAAACCGACCGGCTCTAAAATGACCTAAATAAGTGTTGACTGGGCTGTTTAACTCATATACAAACAAACGAAAAAACATCTCAATCCCTGTCACTTATTGACTCGCACGACTTTGTTTGGACAGGCTTAGACCTTCTGAACGGTTTAAGAGTACTCTCAGCCCATGCAGCCGAATCTATTTCTCCAAACCCCAATGGGCGGGGGATATATCTGAATCTGCCTGGTACTCCATACATCTCAAGTAGAGTATTATATGAATATATGTTAATACTATATATAACGACCAGAAAGCATGCACTGATTGCCTGTTTGGATCATTATAATCTTACGTCCGACTTTCAGTGTATTTAGGTGCACAGTCCTCGTAGAGGTGATTCCAAAGGGACCGGATGCGTTGACCGGACTTTCCAGATCTTACGACTGGTTCCGATATTCAACTGCACACATGGCGGGCGTTCAGTGTATGCCGTCCGTTGCTTTGGAAGCCTTACGGGCTGAAAAGGCTGCACGGCAGCTAGGTCCTTCTTCCAGCGATAATGAAGACCTTGAAGATTTTGAAGATTTTACAATAAACAATCACGTGTTTTAGGGAGAAATCATTAAACCAAAAGCTTTGGTGGTGATTTATGAATATCCATAATTCGAATTATGGATATCCATAAATCGATCTGAATTATGGATATCCATAATTCGAATTATGGATATCCATAAATCAGAGGAATAAAGGATATCCATAAATCGAATTATGGATATCCATAAATCGATCTGAATTAATGATATCCATTAATCGAATTGTGGATATACATAATTCGATTTATGGATTTCCATAATTCGAATTATCCACAATTCGATTAATGGGTATACATAATTCGATTTATGGATTTCCATAATTCGAATTATGGATATCCATTATTCGGCTGATTTATAGATATCCATAAATCGATATCCATAATTCGATTTATGGATATTTATAAATACGGATTAAATAGATCTAGTAAAACGGCACCCATACACCCGATCCCTGGTCCACGGAGGCTCAGAGAGAGAGAGAGAGAGAAAGAGAGAGAGAGAGAGAGAGAGAGAGAGAGAGAGAGAGAGAGAGAGAGAGAGAGAGAGACTTACTTCTTTGGCCACTTCTTGAATTCTTTTCTTGTCTATTGTTTTAATACTCATATTTGGCGTAAAAAACTGGATCCTGAAGAACAAATTTAGTATACACCAACATATGCAGTAACACGCGCTCAATGTAGCTTACACAATGTCATTGATAATTTATGTTTAATCATGTATACTATTGCGGAAAATAAAAAAATGTTAGCCAACATACCGGAGAGTTACTTTGACCAAAGGGTCAACAACAAAAACAAAAATAACAACAGCAACAGCAACAACGAAGACTGATCTTCGAGCGCGTGCGTAATCACTCTCTAGGCATACATAAACATAATCTGAATACTAACATCACGAAAACATACCTACATAATTTTGACCCCCTTAAACCAAGCCCCCGCCCATAGGGGCTTGAAGAAATATATGGGCTGCATGATGCTCCCACACAGAGCTGAATCCGACCCGCACACTAGTACTGGTAAACCGCTTAGAGGATCTAAGCCTGTCCAGGAACCGCGGTGCGAGGCGGACCGTCAATGCTTATAAACCATATTGGTTTCATTGGGCGACAGGGCTTGAGATGTCATTTCATCTCAATGTTGGGTAAAAGTCCCACAAAATTTGAAGCAACGTCTCCAAAATGACCTTTACAGTGTTGACGGGGACGTTAAACCTCAAATAAAACAAACAAAGACCCCCTTAAACCCTACTTTTATACTGTCAAACAAAAGTTGAGAAGGGTATATGCTAATTTTCTTATTTCTGCTCGTTAAAGCAAAGTGGAGTACTCGTAACAAAAGCGGGAAATTAATTTTGATAGTTGTCATAATTTATAATATCCATTTCAGTTGTTCAGTGAGTCGTACCACTCACTGTGTACCAGTTATATATACTGTATATATTTGATCTCCCATGAAGAAAAAAAAATCATTTTCCATTGATACACATCAGTGTGACATAGTGCATGAATTCTAAAATATAACTTAACCTGTGACGAGGTATCTTCAGTGCCCCCGGCTCCTACCCTTTGGGACTTGAAGAAATAAGTGGGCTGCATGATTCTTCCACGCAGAGCTGAAACAGACCCGCACACGAGTACTGGTAAACCGCTTAGAGGTAATCATAGTGTAGATTATATTTTCTTGTCCTTTGGGATCATTGATTCTATTGTGGAATTTTTAAAATATCTGAGGGTCACTGATGAGGCCTAATTGGCCGAGGCTGGCTGGTCTGGCCCAGAAAACATGTACACCCCATATATTTCAGTTCTGTGGTGTATTCCTTGCTTCCGAAGGATAACCCTTTTATAGAACGTATTTAATATGTTCTAGAAAGGGTTATCCTTTGGAAGCAAGGAATATACATGTACTACAGAACTGGAAAATATGGAGTGTACATGTTTTCTGGGCCAGATTAGCTAGTTTCGCCCAATTAGGCCTCATCAGTGATCCTCAAATAAATATTTTCAAAATTTCACAGATGATGTAGGGCAGGGAGACTTTTTACGGCCACCACATATTCACAGACACCAGCTGTAGTTTGCCCAGGCAAAGCGGTGTGAGTCAGACATGCAAATAAACCATTTGATGCCAGGGCTTGAGATGTCATTTCATCTCAATGCCAGGTAAAAGTCCCACAAAATTGGAAGCAACGTTTGAGTGTTGACCATGACGTTAAACCTTATATCAAACATACAAACAAACAAACAAACAGACATCTTCAGTGCCCCCCCAACCCCCCACAACCTTTCTGGGCTTGGAGAAACAGATTGTGATGTATGTTGCTTCCGCGCAGTGCTGAAACCGTCGTATCTATTGAGTAAGCCTGCACAGGAAAAGTAGTGCGAGTCAGGGCGGTCGCTTAAAGTTTACTCCTGTAAACTCCAGTTTTACTATATATAACACTCAAAGTTTGCTAAGGATCACTTTTTTGATGTCAGATATTTTGTTCATATTATCACCATATATAATAAAATTGCTTCTAAAGATGAATCGATGTTCGGGCCTCATAAACGTGTAATGCAGTTATTGATTTAACTGTACATTTTGCACGAGAAGCATTGAACGAGGCCTACCCGTGGAAATCGTTGTTTTATGGCGATTTGCTTTCATGTGCATGTGTACATGAAACAAGGTTTTGCTTGTGTTATCGTCAAATTTTGATCGAATTTAATGTAAGGTAGGGCAGACCGACAAGTTAGGCGTCGTCTAAGCAAAGAAGAGATGAGGCATTGGGGCATTGGAGTGCTTGAGGTTGGGTTGTCACAGAGGGAGGTTGCTCGTGTTATTGGCGTGACCCAGAGCGTTGTCTTAGAATATGAACTCGATTCCATTCGACTGGAAACGTAATGCATCAGCACGCCGGAGGTTGGGAACGTTCAACAACTCGAGCTCAAGCCGATTTATCGCTCTACAAGCCAGACGTCACCGGTTCAACAACGCAACAACGTTACGTAGCGACTTGCAGAACGTTACCGGTGTTCGTTTAAGTACGCAGACCATTAGAGATCGGTTGCATGAAGTTGGCTTGAGGTCACGACGGCCTGCAATACGTATCCCATTGAGACGACACCATGTTCAGGGACGTTTAGAATGGGCACGAGGTCATGTTACGTGGGCCCTTAATGACTGGACCCAATTATTTTCACTGATGAGTCCAGGTTTTGTGTGGACTTCACTGACAGGTGGGCTAAGGTCTGGAGGATGCGAAATGAACGTTTTGCTGAAGTTTGTATTGCAGATCATGATCGCTATGGCGGGGGTTCAGTTATGGTATGGGCGGAAATTAGCGCTCAGGGTAAAACGAACCTGCACGCCATCGATAACGCCACACTGACGACAGAGAGGTACGTCAATGAAATTTGGATGCTCACGTTCGCCCATATGCAGGTGCTATAGTTCCTGATTTCATTCTGATGATAACGCCCGTGCACAAAGGGCCCGTATCACCAAACGGTACCTTGAGCAAGCTACAATTGTGCGATTGGATTCGCCAGCGAGATCTCCTGATTTGAATCCCCCAGAACATGCATGGGATATCCTGCAGAAAGCCATTTCTTCTCGCCAGGTCCAACCAGCAACTGTACGGGAGCTCAGAGAGGCTTTCATTGAGGAGTGGGTCCAGCTTCCTCAGCATAAGCTCCGTAGGCCTATCGGTAGCATGCGACGGCGATGTCAGGCCGTAATCAATGTCCACGGACACCATACACGCTATTAACTAATCTAAAACTCGCAGACTGGTGATTTTCCTGATTTTCGGATTTCCGCCAGCAATACTTTAAATGTTGATTTTCGACCCTTGCGTTCCATCCGCCATATTCACGCATCAATGAACACTTACTTGGCCATTACTTTAATAAAAATGAATTCTTAAATAAACATCGCTTCCAAAAATGATCTCATTTCTGATGTCGTTTCAAGCTTTTAAAAAGTAGTAAAAAGCATTATAAAATGTTATCCTTAGCAAACTTTGAGTAGTATATACAAGTGGCGTCCAAGGGGGTCAAAATTATATAGGCGTGTTTACATGATGTTTCAACCATACGACAAATGAACTGTATCTCCTCCAAATAAAGTATTTATTGGATGTTGCTTGCTTAGGAAATGGGGGGGGGGGGGGGGGTGTAGTTCTTACTCTTTGCCATAGGCTGCATTTATGAACGGATTGGTTTTGGTACCTAATAAAGCTTGTCGGCGCATTGTACTGGTACGATATGATTACATCACTTTCCGCGATTCAGCTCTAGAACTGGTGCTATTTCGAAAATCAAACACTGACATCACTGGTGTAGGGTCGATTGTCTTTGAGTGTAGGCTGCACACCGTACAACCGGCTGCGTCGAAGACAGATTACTGTCTCTAAGACAGATCGCGGAAAACGTTTCATAGAGAGGGTAGGTGAAGTTTTTTTTGTTTGTATAAATCGAGAAGGCAATCTGTTGACTTTTGCTGCTATTGGAGAAGAAATTAAATGCCTGGAGATACCGCAGCAAAATTCTGGCTATATTTCAAAGCCAGATAAGGCTTTTCCAGTTCGTTGAAAAATATTTTTATCGAAAATTTTATGAACTTTTATTTTCGGCGTAAAGTGTACGTCTACGCAACAAAATATGCTACATTCACTTACACATGCTAAAACTACGATTATTCAGCAGCATTTCTGCCAAATTGGACCGTATAACTCGGCTAAATAAACAAACTACGCTCCCCTAAAGAGACCAGGTTTCCAAAAAATTGCTGTCTCTAACTACAGATTGTTTTTTATACGACTGTCCACAAACACAGATCAGAGATTTCGAAGACTAACATTGATGACAGATCAGAATTTCGGTTACATCTTCAATAAAGACGTCAAGATCACGTGAACGTCAAGATCACGTGATTGTCAGTTCAAAACAAACGAATTGTGATGTGATAAAAATGTGAAATTTTAAATGGAAATCAGGAACAAAGGATATTGAAATCAATATGTAAGTGACAATTATTAATTGGACTACCAGAAGATGATATTTTTGAGTTTCTGACATTATCGCATATTATTTATTTTGATGATTCTTCGGTGGACGATAATGACTGAAAGGCGGGAAAACAAATTACCGTATTGACTCTTAGGTGTTGGATGACATAACATATAGTATAGTATAACACTTAGTATGCGGGGCCATAGAAGCAAGGGTAGGAAACGCAATAAATCCTCGCCTTTACTACAATCTTCCCCTAAAAAGACCAAGCCAGTCAACAAATGTCAAACTGAGGTAACGGCCGAGGAACCAACTGAACTAGCCGAACACGATACGTCAAATGAGTCACTGTCACTTCTTAAAACTCCAGTTAGCATCAAACCCACTGATTCCACTTGC
The DNA here is from genome assembly GCA_963580285.1 of Lucinisca nassula. Lineage (NCBI taxonomy): Eukaryota > Metazoa > Mollusca > Bivalvia > Lucinida > Lucinidae > Lucinisca > Lucinisca nassula. The sequence goes on from OY757012.1 coordinate 101,598,031, forward strand.
ATGAATACGCCACTAAGTCCTATAATGCAAGATCCAGAGCTAACACTCCAGAGTGAGGACCCATCGGGTATAGCTGCCGAGGCAGCTGCTACTCAGCTACCGCCTCCACCGCCGTCGATGATGAACCCAATGATGTTCAGTGATCAATATCAGGCGCGTAGCCAGGCGGAAGCCCGGAAGCCCGGGCTTCAACAATATTTTGCCAAGTATGCCTTTACATAAGAATTTACAAAAGAAATACGTCACATTTTCAGAGGCACCTGCGACTACATCATGCAACCTCAATAAACTCCAGTATATAATCGAAAATGGCTATTGTCAGAGACGATTCTAATGTGTTTTGAGTTGGCAGTTTTTTGAAGTGTCGGGAATCTTTAGTGTACAATATTTGTCTGCACTGAATGATTACAGCAACATTTTAATGAAATGGTCTTTAGAATAACCTCATGAAATAAATTCCTCAAAGTGTACTTTTTGTAATTAGCCCTCAGTCCAGCAGGTCCTTAGTCTGCTTTATATACAGTCCATTTATACAGTCCATTTATATCATGAACATGCTCATTGTGTCATCGCGTCACAACGAGCATGTTAATGAAATAAATGCACTTCATGCATACAGTTAAAATTTTATTTGCAAAGCGTGCAAAGCCTTGAGTGGAAAACTCAAACAGTCTGTCAATGATAATAAGAAAATCCAAGAAACAGTCACAGTCAAAGAACACAGCTCATCTCATGTATCAGGAGGAAGAATGAATACGAAATTAACACTTAAAATACCTGACCTTCGTTGTGGTTCTGATGCAGCTCATCTAACCAGCAAATGTTCGGTCCGTATCCTGGCGCCCTTCTTCATAAATGAACCACCAAAACCCCAAACCTTAACAGCAAACAACCCACTCCTTCCCCGTAACAGGGGATCATATTGCGACAACCAACTATTCAAACAACTCAGATGCACGAAACCACAAAAGCAAACCACAAAAAGGCCTTAATCTGAGTGTTGGCTTTATTGAAGTGTGACTTTCATACAAACGTAAAAGTAACCGAACTAGAGAAAGCGACCAGTGGGTCACGTATACCCTCGGCCAGCTCCATACTCTGATATATCTTTTGAGCTTGTACACTGTATGTAATATGAATGAAGGTGTCAAGAATCTATAAGAATCTATAAATGTGCTTGTAAAAGCTAAATCAAACAAAATGTCTAAATGGACCAAGGGAGTGAGGGCATCAAAATTACTGAAGGGGTGGGGGTATCAATGTTACTGAAGTAGCAGGGTGGGGTAGGCATCAATGAAATCTTTGGACTGGTACATTAATGCAAGTATCAACTGAATTTGTCGTAAGAGTTTAGAACATACAGGCATATATAAACTTTGTCAGAAAACTTTAACCAAATGTAAAATTTCTAAGTCTGTGACCTTTACCTCAAGGTCACTGTGGAGGTGGGACATGCATCAATGAAATTTTTAAACCAGCATCCAACTTCAGTGTAAGTATCAACTAAATCTATCAAAGGGCTCAGAAGATACAATCTCTTAGAAACTTTGACGCAAAACTTTAACCAAAATGTTAACGGGCGGATAGACGCAAAGACGGCAGGACGAAAACATTATACCCCCATAGCATACTTCGTATGCTGGGGGTATAAAAATCCAAACAAATTGGCGAAAAAGTTGGATAAGAGAAAAGTAAATATACCCCTCCAGATGACACTAGTGGCCACCAAATCGTATTAAAATTTCAAAATTTTCCCGGGGGAGGCCCCCCGGACACCCACCAACGAGAGGGGGGTAACCCCCCCTCTCGTGCTCTCCCCCCACTCGTGCCTTCGGCACTCGACCCACACCTAAGGTGTGGGCTTCAACTCCAGCATGAGCCTGGCTACGCCCCTGAATATACTTTGTCAAATCAAATGCTCGCCCAGTTTCAACAACCGGTTATGCCAGCATTATCAGATCAGGACATTGCTAGAATAGCGCTTGCTGTTAAATCCATGCTGAATGATGAGATAAGTCAGCTTGTCCAGGCCAAGGTTAATTCAGCAACAGCATCTATAAGGTCTGAACTAGACGACCTGAAACAGAAGTACAGCTCACTTAAAGAAGAATATGATGCATTAAACAGAAAACAAGACGACACAGAACAATATTCAAGAAGGATGTGTCTGCGATTAGCTGGTATATCAGAAACACAGAATGAAGATGTTACCAAGGTTGTACTGGACTTTGCCAAGCGAGTAAACGCAAACATCAGCCCCAGCGATATTGATCGCGCGCATCGTGTGGGCAGGTATAACGGAGGGGATGTGGAAAGTGTTACGAGACGTCGTGGTGCGGGTCATCCCGAACCGCGTGAAATAATAATTAAATTTACAAATAGTGTCGCCAGACTAAATTTTCTGCGGGGGCGTGCAAAATTGCGAAATGACAATGTGAGGAATATCTTCATCAACGAGGACCTAACACCTTTCAGAAAAATGTTAGCATATGAATGCAGACGAGTTAAAAGAACAAGCTCTACAATCAAGAAAACATGGGTTTATGCGGGATACCCTCACGTACTTGATACATCTGGGAACAAAATAAAAATTACATGTATGTCTGACTTACAGAGATTTGAGGTGAGAGAAACTGGTAGGCCAGGAAGTGCTTAAGCTATGGTCACGAGATTGGTTTGTCTCTGATGTGAGGACGGGGTCCGGTTATTTCGTGATTACCACGAAACGGCCTGACCCCCTCCGTACATCTTGACAATGCTTCCTGTGATGATTTTTAGTCTCATTACAGACCTCGTCCCAGTGCGACGTCTGTGCAGCGTCGTATCGGCGTTGATGCGACGTCACGACGTTGCATCGACGTAGATGTGACGTTGCACACGCGTTGGGTGCCTGCTGGGGTATCAGTCTCATTCTCTCTTAGAATTTTAGATACTTTATGGTATACTTGTTGAGTGCATCATAATTAACAGTTATATTCGACCTTGGATTCACATGTGTATCAAATGTTTGCATTCACCCAAGTGACCTATGTGTACGTGTAGTACACTCAGGATACAATAGCCCTCTAGAATGTATATTCACAGTGAGATGGTGTAACTGAACATAGAGCCTCCATGCTTGCAACGGTACTTATGATAAGCTTATGATGTATATGTGTGTGTGCTTAGCCAGAAAAGTACCTTTACCAAACAGTGTAGGCCCGGATCAGACGCCACATGGTGGGGCGTCTGATCCGGGCATGCACTGTTTGCCCATGATGGTCCCAAAAAGGGCGCCAGTCAAACATGTACATGGGTCAAGTAGCACTAAACAAACGCTGACCTCGGTTCTGGCGTGTACACTGGGTTTGTGTGTTTAAGAAGAAATAGGATAAGATATCCAAACATCCTAATTTCCTATCAGAAAATATCCATTCTTGCGATGGATAAACTTTCGCCCTATTTCAACAGGCGTGATTTCGAAATGTTTTCGTTTGTATTAAGGTTATAAGTTACCGTCGGCGCTTGGGTCATTCTTGTTACTACACAAGGCTTTCTACAAAGCATCGAGCCAAACATTGATCATTGATGAAGTTCAACCAGTTGGCACTTGGTGCGACTGGGCTGTGTGGCTCGACCGGACCTTTATGTCTGTGTTCACCATGACGATTTATTGTGCATCAGTAGTATTTTAATCGTTTTGCCGTATATGGTTGGCGTATTTTATATCGTTTTATCATATGACGTCGCGGCTGAGAGTGTAATAACGTAATTTGTCACATGGCGTTGATTTGCAGTGGATAACGTCGCGTTATAAATGACGCATAAATGACGTATGACCACAGTGTAATAACACTTTGGCGGGAGAAAGTAACGTCATGATGACGTCCATTTCAATCATGCACTTTCTGTTGAAATACTGTGAACTTTAAAGGCAAAAAGTCGTTTTTAAAATGGTCATGAGATGGACGAAGTCTTGCACTCGTGGTCGTTTTGTATGAAATTTATGAAACTCGCCGAAGGCTCGTTTCATAAATTTCATATGGAATGGCCACTCGTGTGAGATCCTCTGTTCATCACCTGACGTCGTTGATAAGCAGTGAAAAAAGCCATGTGATAAATATCGTGTAATAACACTTTGGTGCGAGCAAGTAACGTCGTGACGACGTCCATGTCGGCCGTGCGCTTTCTGTTGGATGGTTGTCGGCTTTAGAAGCGAGAAAATTCCATTTGAGGTGGTAGTATGATAAACAGAATCTTACACCCGTGGTCGTTTTATATGAGACTTATGGAGCTCGCCGAAGGCTCGTCTTCATATGGAACGGCCACTCGTGTGGGATCCTCTGTTTGTCGCATGACGTCGCTGATATACAGCGGATAGCGTCATGTGATGGATGTCGTACGACCGCACGTGTAATAACACTTTTGACATGGCCGTGTGATGGACAGATTCTTGCACTCGTGGTCGTTTCATGTGAAACTTATGAAACTGGCCGAAGGCTCGTTTCATGAGTTTCAAATGAAATGGCCATTGGTGTGGGATCCCCTATTTAATAGATTCCTTAATCCACTAATGGATTAAATATGCAAATTCACAACGTCCTCAGCGACGTCGCATTTACTTATGGTGGAATGCTGAAATTTCTGCATGCATATTGTGGGCGTAAGGTGCGTTTTATAAACAGCAACTTGCATCCGTGCTATGTTTTCGCTGTGCTTATTGAACTCGTGGAGGAAAGAGGCATAGAGTGCTCGCCAAAGCCTAGCTTTTTATCCCTCTTCCTCAACTCGTTGAGGTAATTAATAATGCATGGGCTCTCATGTAAGATCGTCCATATATTTATTTGTCTTTTTTGTTTAAATTAAGTTATTTTTATCTGAGCTCGCTTAAATGTAATATCACTGCACCAACACGAAGGTATATCGTGATTTTGACCCCGTCGAACCCCACTATCGTGTATCAGGGCTGGGGTTGTGGGGGGTGGATAGTACCGTTCTTGTTCCCGACTCGGGGCACGGGCTGTGGGTGCTCGTCAGAACTGACTGGCGAGTGCACGCGATCTGTGTTTTGTGCGGTCGCGGAAAATGTCTCAGTTTTTGTCTTAGATTGTTCATTTTTGAACAATCATAGTTCCGAAGTATTTGAGTTGGCATATGCTTTCATAATGACACTCAAAAGCTTACCTGTTGCATTATCACGTGCAACATATGTAACTGTTAATGATTGTCTTCCTTGTAGTATCATATACGAGTATTGTTATGTCTTCGTAGCCCACTGACCTACGTGTAGTCTCTTCCACGACATGTGCGTGATCATCGTGACATAGTGACAGAATCATGTCAATGACAGTCGTATATTCTCAATTATAAAAAAAACACGCCGCTATCTTAACTTGTACAAGACAGGAAACATGAGCCGGTGCGGGACGGGGCCCGCAGTTGGCCCGGTGACGGCTCGAGCCAGCCTGCGCGACAATGGCAATAATAATAATAATAAAATAAATAAATAAAATATTTTGTAGCTAACACGGGAGACTAACAGGCGATGGCTTGGTCCAGCTGGCTTGATGCGCGACCTGGCCTAGGTCTTCACCGGAATCTCAGCTCTTATGGCGGGGTTTGTTTTGCCTCGGCTCATCGATTCCTGTTACGGGGCATTACAGAATAGGTCCCACGTGTTTAACTGTTCCCAACTATTTTGTACTTGAAAAAGCAGATGCAATTTTTTCGTGATGTATTATACTTTGGTACCAATTCATGACTCTGACTCTCTGGCCTTGTGTTTCGTTTCGACAAGGCGGAGACAAAGAGTCACGATGATGTGAGACACACGTACAGACTAGTGCCAATAAATAGCCTTGCTCGTGAGTAAGACCATGACTTGAACTAGTCCCGAACTTATTTAAATTTCTTTTTTTACCGCGAGACATTAACTTCAATTTGAAGTGTCCTTACGAGGGCATTCCTATACAAATGCATTGATGATTTTTCAGCTGAGGGGTGGAAGGTTTGAGATGGTGGATCGGGACGTTTTTTCTTATTTGTGCTCGGGGCACGGATTGCTGGGGCTCGGTGGAACCTGAGGCGGTTCTATCGAGTACCAGCGGTCTGTGCTTTTCGGGCGTGAATGGGAGGAATTATTAATACCCCCTCGGACCCCGGTCTTGCTATTTAAGGGTGGGATTTTCAGGTCATAACTATATAGGCATTTTGGTGATGCGTGTTTAATTTTTCTTCTCCATTTGCGAAGGACATGATGTTGTTCTGACAAAACCAAAGGTTTCTTAATTTGTTTTTCCTTATACAACGACTCTTATTAAATGCAACGAGTTTTACTATGCGTTTTAACCCATTTTGTACCAATTGGAATCTTCCTTCGTATATACTGCTTGAGTCCAGTTCAAGATATAGCGTTGAAGGTATTATCTTTCCTATTTAAAAACAATACGTGTGTAAATTCGCTGAGTTTCCAGCAAGCAGTGTAGGGCCCTGATCGGTCGCCACGTTCTGCGGAGTCTGACCTGGGCCTGCACTGTTTGCCAATTACCCGTTTCGGAGTTTCCGGTGCAAAAAGGGTTATAATAATATTATAAGAACTTCATGTACTTACATCTGTATCATGTAGTCCACTGTTGACTTTGACAAATATCTATCTTCATAGACACGCACGGTCTTATGGCTGACCTATTGATTTCACCGATCTTGACTCAAACACGGTAATCTCGTGCTACTGAAGAGCCGCGGCATGGAGAAAACTGCAAAACTTTACTAGCGGCCAGAGGTGCTTAGTCTTGGTCGGGTCTATGCGACCATATGAAGACTTTCGTGAATTTCTCTTTTACCTTGTTTAACGGTATAAATAGAAAATAGAAGACATTTTTTCTCTCTACTTCTTCGTTTGAAGTTACAACACGGATTGCCATGCCCCGGCCCAAAATTGTTCAACTGAATTGTGTTTATACTTGCTTAAATGATTCCAACCGCTATGGTTTCATTATTGTCAAGTATTGGGTAGAGAGATCTTATTTATTTCAGTGGGCGTATAGCGTTGGAACAACACCGGTACAGCATTGATTAGACAGCGACGACGAATCGATGTTGGTTAGGTCTTGTCTCGACGCTGTATGACCGCTGTGACGGAACCGACCAAGCATGATTCTTTTCTCCGTTAACATATTTTTTTATGAAACTGTTTCAGATCTGTTATAGATAGTAAAGATCCAAATAGCAGAATGTTGACTTCTATTGCGAAAACACGCCTGTACAAAGACATTGCCATTAAGATGAAAAATTGTGATATTTTTTTTTTTTTTTTTTCCGCTCGGAGGGTGGATTGTTGGGGCCCGAGAGGGCCGCGGCTATGTCGAGTACCAGCGGTCTATGCTTTTGGTAAGATGCAGGCAAAATATTGTATACCCCTGTAAACCCCAGTTCTTCTACATGAGAGTGGGGTTTCAGGGGTCCAAATTATATAGGCGTGTTTTCGCGATGATTGATTAAAAAGCATTTGTCCTTTGTCCTGATTCATTGTGTTTTCACCGGTAACATTATGTTACATTTTGTACTTACTTTTGCTGTTTTTCACTTAACCATTACTTTGCTCCACGGGGAATTTTATTTCTTCTCATTTTTAATGACCATTAGTATTACCATGGACAGGATTCAAACTAAACCAGTGCTAGCGTCGTCCAAATTAACACGTTGGCTAATTGACTGTATTACCTGATTTCAACTAACAAAACGTTCAATCATGGACGACGCTGGTTATCCCAAATATGTGCCCGCATGGTGCTCGCACTAGCCGCATCCACAGGACCTTCTCTTAGAATTGAATGAGTGATATTCAACTTTACAGGATGCGGATAGGCTTACATTACGTTCGCCACTGCAAAGTTAAAACATATTACGCTTTTTGAATTATTGATAATTCTATCACTTTTACTACAACGATCAGGGGATATCGAACTCAACCCCGGCCCGAATTCATCTCAAACTGAAACTGACTCAATAGACATGGATGATGCATTACTATCAAAATACTTCTCTATAGTTCATTACAACATCCAAAGCATCACTAATAAAATTGATTTGATAGGAACTGAACTAAGAAATTTTTCTATCATCTGCTTAACAGAAACTTGGCTTAACCAAAATATACCCGACGACTCCATAAAACTAGATGGATTCAAACTTTATCGCCGTGACCGAGGTGGAGATAACCACGGAGGGGTATGCGTCTACATTAAGGACAACGTATTTTCCCGTCGTCGGAGCGATCTTGAATTACCGAATATTGAGTGCATCTGGGTCGAAGTCACAGTTCACCACAGAAAATTTCTTCTAGGAACTTTCTATAGACCCCCAAATTCCCCTTCCCAAATCATGTCTGTTATTGAAGATTCAATTAGTCTTGCCTTTGATAGTAATATAAAAGACGTATTTATTACAGGTGACCTCAATCTCGATACCCTAAAAAACGCAACCAACCAAAAAATTTCTGATATCTGTCAACAATTCAGCATAGACCAGATAATAGTGGAGCCAACCCATTTCACTGAGAACTCATCTTCTATTATAGATTTGGTCTTTACCTCCAATAAAAATAGTATACTTTTAAGCGGGGTAGGTGACCCATTTCTCGATCAAAATATTAGGTACCATTGTCCAGTCTATTTTGTATTAAACTTTCATAAAAATGTAGTTCCTGCCTTCTACAGGCATATACGGTTATTTGATCGCGGTGATTATGAATCTTTTACTCGTGATATTCGAGAAACTGACTGGGAAACACTTAAGAACATTGATATAGATATTTATGCATCTAATATAACAAGACGTATCTCAGAACTAGCTGACAAACACATCCCCAATAAAAGAGTTAAGATACGACAATCTGATCCTTCCTGGTTAACAAACGATGCTAAAAAATTAATTAGAAAACGCAAACGTTTATTCAAAAAATTTAAAAGAACAAATAACATAACAGACTTTGAAAGCTATAAACGCGTAAGAAATAATACTACAGCAGAAATTCGCAAGCTTAAACAACAACGAATAGACAAATTGGCGGCAAAACTTAATAATAACGATATAGGACCACGTGACTGGTGGAAGACTCTTAAGCAGTTTATAAAACCTGACCAATCATCCTCAGTCCCTCCGTTATACAAAGATGATACTGTCTACACAGAAGAGGTTGACAAGGCAAGGCTAATGAACGATTTCTTTGTAGGACAAACTGAGCTGGACGAAACAAATGCCACCTTATCATTTGACTTTCCCCCTCCTGGACATAACTTGAGTTCTGTCTCTACTTCACCCTCCGAAGTTGAATCCGTTTTAAAATCCTTAGAATTAGGCAAGGCAACGGGCCCCGACTCTATAAACAACCGCGTATTGAAGGAACTAGCTCAACCTCTTTCTTTTCCTCTTAGTGATTTATTTAACTTCTCGTTAACCTCTGGCAAGGTACCTTTGATATGGAAGGAAGCAAATGTAACTCCTATTTTTAAAAAAGACGACCCCTCAGTTGTTTCTAATTATAGGCCTATATCTCTTCTCAGTGCTGTATGCAAAGTCTTAGAAAAAATAGTTCATAAACATTTATTTAATTTCATCCGAGATAATGACATACTGACAACATTGCAGTCAGGATTTATTCCCGGTGACTCTACAGTCAATCAGCTTGTAGATATATATAACACTTTCTGTCAATCTCTTGACCAAGGCAAAGAAGTTCGCGCAGTGTTTTGCGATATAAGCAAGGCATTTGATAGAGTGTGGCACCGTGGCCTTCTCTATAAGCTCGAATCTACTGGGATATCTGGCTCTTTCCTGGCGTGGCTTAAGGACTATTTGGAAAACAGGAAACAGAGAGTAGTATTACCTGGATCTGCTTCTTCCTGGGCACCTCTTAAAGCAGGTGTACCGCAGGGATCTATTTTAGGACCTATTCTTTTTCTTATCTTCATCAATGACATTGTAGACGATATTAACTCTTGTATACGGCTCTTCGCCGACGATACCAGCCTTTATATTATTGTAGACAACCCTATACATGCGGCTGATGAATTGAATGCAGACCTTGCCAAAATACATTCGTGGGCGACTAAATGGCTTGTATCTTTCAACCCAGCGAAATCTGACTCCATGGTATTATCACGGAAACATAATAAACCCCTTCATCCACCGCTTAACATGAATCAACAATTAATTAATGATGTGGACTTCCACAAACACTTAGGTCTCACCTTCTCAAAGGACTGCTCCTGGCACGAACATATAGAACTTGTTAAAGCAAAAGCATGGTTTCGCATAAATATTATGCGTAGACTGAAATTCCAGCTTGATAGAAAGTCTCTTCAAACTATATTCATATCTTTTATAAGACCACTTTTAGAATACGCCAATGTTGTTTGGGATAACTGCACTCAGCAAGAGTCAAACGACTTGGAAAAAATCCAAAATGAAGCTGCTCGTATTGTCACGGGAGCAACAAAACTTGCATCAATCCAATCACTTCTATCGGACACAGGGTGGGAAAGTCTTGCATCGAGAAGAGAAAAACACAAACTCATCCTATACTATAAGATGGTTAACAATATTACCCCCGAATACCTCTCTTCACTTGTACCACCAACTGTAGGCAGTATATCTCGATATAATTTGCGTAATGAGACAAACCTTCAGACAATCCCTGCAAGATCCCAGCAGTACTATAATTCATTTCTTCCTTCATCCACGCGAATTTGGAATAATCTTTCGGAAGATATTAAGAGCTCACCGTCTGCAGCAACTTTTAAAAATAAACTTAATAATAATATTAACAAGCCCCCACAATACTACCAATCTGGTTCACGACTAGGACAAATATATCATGCTCGAATACGACTGAACTGTAGCTCCTTAAGCCAACACCTTTTTCAGAAAAATATTATTGACAGTCCTTTATGCGAATGTGGCGCAGTTGAGGACACTTCACATTTTTTCTTTATATGCAACCGTTTTGGACAGATCAGGCAAGAGCTGCTAAATAGAGTCTCGATATATTGTCAACCAACAGTAAATATTTTCTTATATGGTAGCACTGACCTGTCAGACGACCAAAATAAAGATATCTTCTCAGCGGTGCAAGATTACATATTAAAATCTAAACGCTTTTGATTTAGTTCGATCGACTGTTTATACCCATGCATCAACTTTAAAAGTAATTACCTCTGACCACATGTGTTTATATGGTATAACTAAGATAAGGAAAATTTAGATACGCTACTTCCAAATGCGGGAACTCTTACACATATGTTGAACAGCATGAAATCCAGCTTTTTACAGGTTTTTTGTTGAATGTTGTCCATAACATAATGCCTTCTTAATTATTACAAAAAATGTAAGCATGTTCCACTCCCCGTGGAGCCCCTTCTAACTATCTGTTACATTTATGTTTAAACAGTTACAAAAGTGTGAGGAATTTCATAATTATTGAATGACAATTACAATAAGATTGTACATATAATAGTATTGCAAACACTTGGGATACAGATTCGAATAAGTCATTTGACTTTTTTCTGAATCCCATTTGTATAGTCATTGTACTGTAATCGTATTATATTCTGTTTTGTATACTTTTCATGTATTATGCAAATAAAATAAAGTTTAAACCAAAGGCGAATTCTGGATGACTTAACACCGGCAACTTCGGTGAAAGCTATTTCATGCTAGCTCCAGGGCATTACTTGTAATAATGCTGCAAATGAGTATCATAGAGGCTGCTCTATAATCATTTATATTTCCTGTCAACACACAAATTGTGCAATCAGTAGAAGCGTCCGTGGTGTAGTGGTTAGGCTACTTGCCTTGTAAACCAGGATTCGCGGGATCGATCCCGGGCTTCTCCAGACTTTCGGATGTGTCTTTAAACCGAGGTCCCGTCTCCTTAGGTGACCTTAGCTGTTAGTGAGACGTACAACTCTCTCTCTCTCTCTCTCTCTCTCTCTCTCTCTCTCTCGTGCAATCAGTAAACATCTGAGGCGTTATTTGTTAATTTTTCTTCTGCCTGTACTTTTTCTTTCCTAGATGTCACACGGCTCAACGATTTCTGTGTTGTAATTAGTTTGTTTGTAACGTTCCCGTCAACACTGTAAAGGTCATTTTGGAGACGTTGCTCCCAATTTTGTCGGCCTTTTACCCGACATTGTGATGAAATGACTTCTCAAGCCCTGTCGTCCAATGAAACCAATATGGTTAATTAGCATGGACGGTCCGCCTCGCACCGCGGTTCCTGGACAGGCTTAGATCCTTAGATCCTCTAAGCGGTTTACCAGTACTTGTGCGCGGGCCGGATTCAGCTCTGCGTGGAGGCATCATGCAGCCCATATATTTCTTCAAGCCCCTATGGGCGGGGGCGATACTCTGCGTTGTAATTAGTAAGGAATTCGAAATTGAAAGTAAACAGCTGACGTTCGTGCAAATATCTGGTTGTGCCATTTTTTAACATCAAACGCCATGTATTTTTATTGCACGAACAATTTGCACAATGCAATAATGAACATTAAATATGACGTTATGCAAAGGGTGTAGAGGCGACCATGAACAACAAGATGGCACGTGCGTCTGTATTAACCGGTCTCCGGACGTTAGCCCCCCAGGACGTTTGCCCCCCAATGACTTAATCTAAAAATGGACATTTGCCCCCCAGTTGAAAATGCGACCCGGACATTTGGCCCCCCCCCCCCCCCGAGCTTATTTTTGGTATGGACATCTGCCCCCCCCCCCCCAGTGCTTATTTTACAGGTGGACAATTGCCCCCCACTGCTTATTTCAGAAAGGGACATTTGCCCCCCAACCTGGCTAGACAAGGATATTCATTACACAGACTTGTATATAGCTACATAATTTACATGATAATGTTTTGGTTAAAGTTTTACAGCCCATTCAAGATCATTTCAATTTCTTCAAGAATTAACCATCAGTGTATCCAGTGTAAAAACCACTTGAGTATAGGCATCTGACACTGGACCCTCAGTGAGGCACAAGCTCAATATATGGTTCTGAAGCTGACTTGCTTAACCCTTATCCTGCTGAATAAATTAAGGATCTCCAATTGTTGACTATTAACCATCACATACTTGGTATATTTTTGTTAACTTAACAAATTGCATGAAAAACAGTATAGATCCCCATCAGATATGGCATCTGATCGGGATCCATACTGCTTTCTAACGCACGGGTTGTCCATAACAGCAGGTTATTATGGGATTCATATTTATATAGATGGAGTAATTTATTGCTTAACATTTTGTATTTCTGATGATAATAAACCAACAAATACATTGTTTTCCTCCTTTTTGTTAGCCCTGGTCTATCTGGTGGGGGGGGGGGGGGGGGGGGGCATATGTCCCTTTCTGAAATAAGCAGGGGGGGGGGGGGGGCAAATGCCCACCTGTAAAATAAGCACTGGGGGGCAGATGTCGATACCAAAAATAAGCTCTGGGGGGGGGGCAAATGTCCAGATCGCATTTTCAACTGGGGGGGCAAATGTCCATTTTTAGATTAATTCATTGGGGGGCAAATGTCCTGGGGGGCAAATGTCCTGGATTCGTATTAACCATTTCAGTACCAGAAACACTTCAGAATGCAAACGGTGCAGAGGCGACCATGTACAACAAGATGGTACGTGCGTCTGTGTTAACCAATTCAGTACCAGAAACCACTAAATAGGTACCTTTGCAAACAGTGCAGGCCCAGATCAGACACTTCAGAATGCGGCAATGCGTCGTCTGATCAGGGCCTATACTGTTTGTAAAAAGCTGAACCATTTTCTGAATAAATTCTGAAGAAAACACAGCCTGACACCCCTAAATAACGAAATGGACTCCTGCCATATATAAGGTGGAAGATTTCCATTTGGTTCAAAAAGAGTTAACTTTAATTCACTCGGCGCCGCTTGTAGGTTATATTCCCGTACAAGACAAGAGCCATAATATGAGTAACACTGAGGCTTTGGTTCTAATCACGTTAAGTCCGTGTAATGAACACCAATCTACAACTTGCTTATATAGAGAAAACCTTTGTTTACAAGGGGACACATTATTTTTCTTATTTCTGTTAAATACATAGGTTTGGGGTTCTCGTCATACCTTCTCAATGCAACAGTCCTCACGAGCACCCTCAACATATGTTTGGAGTATAGAAAAGAAAAATATCACAATTTTTCACCAGAATATACCGTTTTGGAGGTATGAAAGAAAGAACTATATCACATGGCTGTGTTATAGTAATGTGATCTGTTTGTGCAGCTTTGCAGTTTAGTTTAGCACTTATTATGTGAAGTGTTCCATGTTAGTGTGGCTGAATCAAATAATGTACTACTTTCCTCTATATTTGGCATTTGGACTTTTGTTTAACGCTTCACTAAAATGAAAAAGTAAACTCTACAAGTTGGTCCGTGTTTGAATGGAAAAACTTCTTTAGTATGATTAAACATTATGAAAGTAATATGTTTTTGTTTGTTTGATTTGAGTTTAACGTCCCCGTCAACACTGCATAGGTCATTTTGGAGACGTTGCTTCCAGTCTTGTGGGACTTTTACCCGACCTTGAGATGAAATGACATCTCAAGTCCTGCCGCCAATGAAACCAAGTGGGTTTATGAGCATGGACGGTCCGATTTGCACCGCTTTGCCTGGGCAGGCTTAGATCCTCAAAGCGGTTTACCAGTACTCGTGTGCGGTCGGTTTCAGCTCTGCGTGGAAGCATCATGCAGCCCATTTATTTCTTCAAGCCCCGATGGGAAGAGGCACTTGCGCGTGCGTGCGCGCGTGCATGCGTGTATGTGTGTGTGTTCCACCAACAGCTAAAGTCATTCGGTTATAGACTCGGCCGAAAGTGTGGACATAAAGAAAACACGCCTATAAAAATACAAAATAACTCACAAGTTGCGCCGAGTGAATTAAAGTTAACCCTTTTGTACCAAATGGAATCTTTCACCTTATATATGGCAGGAGTCCATTTCGATATTTAGGGGTGTCGGGGTGTGTTTTCGTATAATTTACTCAGAAAATGGTTCAGCTTTTTACAAACAGTGTAGGTCCTGATCAGACGTCGCATTACCGCATTCTGAAGTGTCTGATCTGGGCCTGCACTGTTTGCAAAAGTACCTCTTTAGGGGTTTCTGGTACTGAATTGGTTAAAACAGGCGCACGTACCATCTTGTTGCACATGGTCGCCTCTGCACCATTTGCATAACGACCTATTTAAGATTCATTATTGCATTGTGCAACCTTGTTCGTGCAATAAATACATGGTTTGTG